>CM044015.1:8349482-8597451 GCA_024085815.1 Flaveria linearis
AAAATTAAGAAAGAAAATAATTCCACTAGTATTGGTCCAGTGGCAAGGTCAGAAAGGACCCGAGAAGACTTGGGAATTAGCAGAAGAAATGAAAGTCAAATATCTTCAACTGTTCGAGTGACCTTCGAATTTCGAGGACGAAATTCTTTTAAGGGGAGGAGAATGTAACCACCCGAGCGGTTGAGTCATATGAACTTCGCATTTCATATATTGTCAACGAGTAGGTAATGAGTAAATTGTCTATTTAAAGTTTGAAGTTTTTAGATGAAATTTTCATGTTACAAGAGACCGTTTGAATATAAAAATAATATATTATATTCGAACCTGCTCCGTTTTTACGAAACTTAGGTTGACTCGTAGAGAAAATAAGCTCGTCATAACGACATATTTGAAATTTTATAATACGCTGTATATTAAAAGTTATAAGAGAAAAACGAGTTAAGCAGCTGAATAATAATAATATAATAATATATAATAAAATAATAATAAAACTTCACACAATTGCAATTGAGAATTGCAATGAATCAGGCGCATGCAATGAATCAGGCGCATGAACTTTCAGTTTTACTATCCCACATCGCTGCTTAAATAATTTGAGCAGCTTACTATTTCTATAAATAGAAGCCTTAAGGTTGAATTTAAAAAATAAGTTTCTGGGAACGCTCTAATATAAAGAGATCCCGAGGTTCAATACCCCATTGGGTGTTGCTAGTAGTCGTTTGGTACTCGAGTAGGAGCGCGACTAGGAGCGCGAGTAGGGGAGACTCTACATCAAATTACCGTAGATAGTTTCAGGTACGCCCTTGTTTAAGTTATGTTTAATTATTATTATAGTCGTTATTATATTATTATTATTGTTGTTATTATTATCATTATTAGTATTGTATTAATATAGTTATTATTAATATTATTATTATCATCTTTATAATTATTATTATTATTATAGTTGTTATTTTTATTGTTATAGTTAGTATTATTATTATTTGTTATTTTTAGCGTTGTAGTTGTTATATTTATTATTATTAGACTTTAAGGTTATCATTTGGGAAGATATTGGGTAACCCCGAGGGTTGGCTCGGGTATGATGAAAACGCCCGAGTTATGCCAACTAGTAAAGCTTGTACCAAAGGGTGGCATAGGATAAAAGAAAGCGCCCAAATAAAACCAACAAATAGGAAAAGATAACGAATCATCCCTAAAGTTGTTACTAGCTAGAATATAGCTTAAGTAATGTTATTTGCTTATAGGATAATACCTGATAGCAGCGAACCTAAGAAGACGATATCACTGACTTGATTGATTGAGGTGAGTTCCTCTGAACTATTTATAAAACGGGATGTGATATTCTGATAACTGGTAATAATTGTAGAATTGACTATCAATAGCATCTGTGATATAGGCAATGCTTGATAGGATGCTTGAGGGCTGCTTGTATGATTCTTCTTTAGCCAGTGGATTTTGTATACATAGCTGGTTATGTGAATTTATACTGTGCTTACTCTGTTCCTATCTGTTTGCCATGGCTGTATCTGCTTGATGCATAGTCAATGATAACATGTTTTGAATTTTGATGAATGCCATGTTTATGAACTCACAAGCTTTATGCTGAGTCCCAATGTTTTTATTTTTATGGACACACATCCTAGGTGCCAAGTGATTGCAGGGATTGAAGATTACGAACTAGTTTACGAGAAAAAATAAAGTTCTAGAATGTTGTTGAAGATTTAGATCTTTAGTATAGTTAAACTGATGTAATGATATTATCTATTATAACAGATGTATTATACGCTTTTGATGTATAATTAAAGTTAGACTTCCGCTGTGTATCTCTGATTACTATGTGTTCTGTATATCCGATGCGTAACGCTCCCCACGGTGAGCCCTGGGAGGCGGGCGTTACAGTATTTTAAGATATCATAAAATTAAGAACACTTACCATATTCAATGCATAAGATACAACCACTTTTAAGGGTAAATAGTATTTATAATATTATTTACACATTACCCCTTATAATTAGTTACATAATAACCTTACACTTACTAATATTTGCATAAAATTTTATATTATCTACCCATACACCGAAAAAACTTAACATGTTTTGAGATTTCAGCTCTATCTTTAATCTATCATATTAAAAACATTTTGAGACTACAACTTAACTTGTTTTTATTTTTAAACATTTTGGTGTAAACTTTTTGCTGAAACGATCTTTATTTATTAGGTACAATAAGTTAATGCGTATTACAAGTAATCATGCAGAACTCATTTATTGGTGTTTTAATTTTTAACTTATAAAAACATAATAAATTTATAAAAACTATTACAAGAATAACAAAATATTAAATGCACGTGTCATATGGAAAATGTCATCCCGTTGTATTGCGCGGGCACCCTTCTAGTGTGTGTGTGTGTGTTTATATATATATGTATGTATGTATGTATGTGTGTATGTATGTGTGTATGTATATTCGACAAAATGATAGGATGAACTAAACGATGAAGATGAAGATGAACTAAGAAATCGATTGAGATGAGAATCGATTGATATGCAATATCGATTAATACCAACATACTACCATTGAAGAACATGGTTATCTGCTCCATTCATAGCCTCAAATCCATATTAGGGTGCATACTAGGGTTCAACCTTATGATTGAAGATGAAGAAACGGTTAGGATACGTGTGGATAGAAATGAAAGGTGTTAAATGAGTTATAATGAATCAAGTAAAAAATAAATTTTTCTCGTAATGTCAAGATGAAGAAGATGATGATGATATGAACTTACTTACGTATACGTAACCAAGATGATGATGATGATGAACTGGATGAAAAAGTAGTATTCAGGTAGGATACATATATGTACCTAGGTTATATACATGTAACCTAGTGAGATACATATATGTAAATTGATAGCTATGATGATAAAGATCGATCAACTGGATGGAAAAAAAGGTATCATGGTAGGATACGTATATATACCAATGTTACACATAGGTATATGTAAAAGAGTATTTTGGTAGGATACATATATGTACCCATGGTACATATATCTATCTAATCATCAGGTAGATATATGTAATCATATTTCATTTGTATTTGTTTATTTATATGTAACCACATCTATATATGTGTTAATATTTTAGTTTAATAACGCGTCATACTTACATGCGCGTATATGATAACGATTGTATATGTAGCAAGATTAGTTGAAATGGTTAGATGGTCAAAAGATTTGAGATTGGATTAATGGTGAAAATAAAATTTCATTAGGTTACGTATACGTAACACAATGTTTCATATACATACATCATTATTACATATACGTAACACATTGAAATTAACTCATGTTTAACATGATTACATATATGTGTTTGTGTTTTTCCTCGATTTATGGTCAATTAAATTAATATCCAAATTTAGTATAATTTGTTGTTAAATTAAAAAAATGTTAGTAGAATAAAATAAGAAAGAGAATGAAATATTTTATAATTTAAAAGAGATGAGAGAGAATGAATGATTTTAAGGAATTAGTTAATTAAAAAGTTTCCATGTAATATGTATGTGTTTTGTCTATTGTATCCCAAAAACATATCAATTAAATCATTAAACACCATTTAATTACCATCATACCACTAAACAATCTTAACCATAGATTAAATAAATCAAGGGCTCTAAAGTGGTTTTCTTGGTTTTCAATTATAATGTGGTTTTCATGGAACTCTCCCATATATATATATATATATATATATATATATATATATATATATATATATACTATATATATATATATATATATATATATATATATATATATATATATATATACTATATATATATTCATTTGAGGAGGACAAATAGTCATTTTACACAATCTCTTAAATTAAGAGATGTACATCCTTTAATGCATAAGTTACAAGTCATTGTTTCCAAACTAAAAAAGGTCTGTCACCTCATATTTTGTCAGATCCAATTTGAATTCAAATTGAAATCTCAGACCTCAGATTCAAGCATCTAAGTTTATGGTGTTTGTGATTTTAGGGTTTGATGTTTATCAAATTTGAAAATAGGGTTTAAAAGTGAAAGGTGGGTTTCAAACGGTGGTTGAGAACATATTTCAAAGCAGCAGTTCTCATAGAAGGACCATTGCTACTTTGCAATAGCCGATCTAGACGCTAAACCAACATCCACAATGATACGTATGGCGGCAGACTTCGAACGATCAACAACTTGATTTCTCCATGATCGAGGACAGTTTAGTCCCACCGCGAAGGTAAACCCAAAGTCGCCGTCGTACCGTGAAGCTCATTCTCCAGGTATCTTGAATCTTTTTTACGGTTTTCAAATGCATGAAGGTTTGTGGGTTGTCTTTGTACTCTTATTTTGAAATTTCGTGAGATGGTGGAAGAAAGTTGTTGTCATTTGTTGATTTTGAGTTGAAATGCAGTCTATGTGTTCAATGAAATGCCTCAAACGCAATGCGGTTATATTTTTGATGTTGTGATACCTTTGCAGTTTGCACATGAATCTTTATTTTAATTATGGCATTTTAGTTGAAATGCCTCAAATGCACATGAATCAGCCTATAGTTACATACGTACATATATGTCTATATCTATGTGTGTCTCTGTGTGTGTAAAAGATATTTTACTATGTTGTTTTATTTATGTTACACAGGTGGTATGATAGCTTCCAAACTGGCTGCCCTTTTCCCGGATAGAGTTGCGTCTTTGGCTTTACTTAATGTAACAGGTGGAGGCTACGAATGTCTTCCTAAGGTACAAAGATATCCTTAAGAGACCCTTTATTTTAGTGGCATGTTGTTTAAGGAATGTTGGTCTAATTCAAAGTAATTTAGCTGCAAATCTTTTGTTTACTTACTTGCTCTTTCTATGTCATTTTCCTTTCTGCAGCTTGATAGTCAAACCTTGTCCATTGCAGTACGTTTTCTGAGGGCCAAAACTCCAGAGCAAAGAGCATCTGTTGACCTAGACACTCACTACACCAAGGTTGACTATGCTCTTTATTTTGCATTTGACTATTGTATATAAACTACACAAAAGGAAATTTATAAGCGGATACTTACAATTGATTTTGTGTATTGCATATGCGTCCTACAGAGTCACAGTAATCATCTAAACAGGATCCAATAAGTGAAAATAGTACATGACCTAAAATTAAGGGATAGTTTTATGTACCCCCTCAAATCTTGGTATAAGATTATCTTATTTACCCAAGAAGCTCATAATATCAATATACCCATTTACAAATTCCTGGTATTTATAACTTTCCACTAATACTTGCAATAGGAATTGAGAATTTGGATTCTAAGAAGAAAGAGAAGGGTATAATGGTGAAATCATAAGTTGTATTTAATGAAATGGACGGATATGAAATTTTAAGTATTTTGAATGGATATATTTAGTATCAATATTTTTGGTTGTGTAAGCATGATATTATGCAAGTTTTCATAGGTATATATGAAACCTGTCTCTAGAATAAAAGGCCCTAAAACAACACTTTTCTTTTTGGGGTTTTCCAAAATTCTTATTAGATTGCAGAGATGATATTTGGATTTAGTCTTTTAGCCCTGAATTTGCTGGTGCTCTTTGTATTGTAGTCCTACATAGTTCTTATGCTAAACCACCTCATGGAGCCACTTCTCTTATTTTAAGTTTTATTTTGGCTGTTTGTTGTTATGAACTTACTTATATGCTAACAAATAGTATTTTCTACTCTGCAGGAATATCTTGAAGAATATGTTGGAGTTGAAAAAAGAAGAGCAGTACTATATCAAGTAAGAACTAATTCCTAACCTATGTATAAATTTTGGATTTTAAAACATGGATGTACAAAAATTAATGTGTTTCTTGTATTTTACCATGTTTGTATTAAAGAAAACGAGAATCTTAGGGTTTCCAAAACGCTAATTGCAATCATTTTTCAGGAATATGTTAAGGCGATTTCATCAAGTGGAATGCAATCAAATCATGGATTCGATGGTCAGATATATGTTATCTGGTTGTATGTGGTTTTTCTGTAGATTGTTTATAGTAAATTTGTGTTTTTCTTGCAGATTATTGAATTGAAGGTGGAAATTTTGGTTTATAATACTATATCTATCTACACATCATATTAGTGAGAAGGAATACACGTTTTGAGACTCCAACATGTCATACGAATACACCACGGTTTTGCACTTCCCATTGCCTACTCTTAATCTGGTTGGAAAGTAATGATGTATAAATATAATAATGGGCCCAAATTGTATCAACAGGCAACTAAGTTAGAGACTTGAGAGCCATGATTCTTGATTGATATAGATATGCATAATCACTAACATGCATGCGAATAAGCATGACTAATAATCTGTAACAAATGCAATTTTCGTGGCTAATTGTTTGACATATGCAAAATGTGGCTAAATGTACTTTTTGTCATGAGGTTACTCATTCGTTTCGTCTGAGGACTGCACTGAATGTTTGTTTGTTGATGCACTTACAGTTGTGCACTTTTGCTTTGTATGCAGCTTTTAGTAACAACAAGCTTTGTATGCAGCTTTTAGCAACAACAAGCTTTGTATGCAGCTTTGTATGTAGCTTTTGCTTTGTATGCAGCTTTGTATGCAGCTTTTAGCAACAACAAAGAGCGATAGAGGTATGTGTGTTGTTGATTTTGTTTTTGATCATTTTGAATGTTTAGTTTTTTGGTCTCATTTAAGTTATCTGGGACATCAGTACATGGAATAGAATTGGGTTCGAAAGACTTCTTAAAAAGCCTGCATGTGTAATGTCGATCAGGTTGGATGGGAAATATTTAGCTCAGTAAGTTCTATTAGCAATTAATTGACGTCATATCTTAAAATACCATAACAAAGAAAAATAGCAGGTTGATGAATATTAGCAATTCTTGAAAAATAGTAGGTTGATGAATATTAACAAAGAAAAATAGTAGGTTGATGACACATATTAATGTTATAGGGGAAGTAAAGATGGTGATATATGTGTGGTAGCAGTAAAGAAGATGGAAATTTGTCACTGGAGTAAGAGGCTCCATTTGGGCTTTCCGGTCACCTCTTTGGATTTTTGTCCCAGTGAAAGGTAAAGCAAACCATGTATGCGGGTGGTTTGGTTTGGCACGAAACACATTTTGCTTGAAAAAAAATTATAAATAATATGTCTATTTGTACATCAACCAACTAATTTGTACTGTGTTGGTTCATGTTACAGGGTTGTTCTAACGACTTTTAATGAATGGGGAGTTATGATAACCAAGTTAAATGTTCCTGCAGATTGGAAAGGTCTGCCTCTCTCACACACACGCTAGCCCTTAACCACACAACATACATGATCATTTTCTCTGAATGATTCATTCGACTATTTTTGTCATTATCATAACATTGTATTATCTTTCTTTGTGATACAGAATGGCAGATATATCTGTTACTTCTAGGTCTGCAGTCTTGTTTTACATATTCTTCGAGACTTCTAATTTATTTGGAATTTCCCACTCGAAAAAGGCCATTCGACACGACCAAAACTTGGTTCTTTTCTAGGAGATCCACAATCTTATATAGGATGAGTAACAGATGACACCCTATGATAACTTGTAACTGTTTCTTAGGTATCTATCCCTCTTTAATAGGATGAGTAACAGATGACACCCTATGATAACTGTCTTATTTGTACTATTGTTTTTTCATATATATATTTGTTTTAATTCTATTTTATAAACCTAACATATAACTAAAACATAGATCTACTTGACCTTCAGCAGTGTTTCAGTGCAGAATTGCAGATTCAAAGACACTACTACAAATACACACCTTAGACATGGGTTCGGTGGTAGATTGCTCATTAAATCCAAGTAGTTAACATGCGGATATTTATTTTTAACGTACTATGTTTATGACTTGTATTTTCTTATTCGTGTGCTTAGATATTTATTTTGAAAGTACTATGTTTATGAAAAACATTTTCTTATTCGTGTGTTATTATTTAATTAAGTTTTATGATGCTCATGACATAAATAGACTATACAATAGAAGCCACGCATGTATTTAGAAAACAAATATCGCATTGTGAAATATGTCGATGTCGTCGCCGCCGCATCGCGCGGGTTTTTACTAGTATATATATATATATATATATATATATATATATATATATATATATATATATATATATATATATATCATGACTACCTTCTAATATTTTAATCATTGTTCAAATGAACTAATGCCTATCATCACAACCAGCAAACGGACAAAAAAAAGATATTGTTTACACACAACATCAACTAACTCATATGCACCATAGCACATAATTAATAGAATCTAAATAGAATCACACATGAGGATATCCTCCTCGTCATCGAACCAACAGTTAACTCTACATGATTTTAAAAAAGCGAGTAATAGTGACGTTCTTTGACGAGAAAGTCCCTTGATTAATCGACACATCGTGCAAACCCACGTTAAAAGTTATGGTTTACACCAAAGGAAATAATTAGGGTTTAAACTTTAAATCATCGGATTATAGATCCAATAGCATCTCAAATGAACCAAAGGCCACCATCATCGATCCAACATCATCACGATCACCATCTAAACATTACCTACATACACATTAGAATGCAGATTCAATAATCACGATGCCAACACATAAGTCAATGACCAAAAGAAACTGGTTCTAAACTCTTCAAAATCAACCTATATATTCAAAGCCAACTCAAATAAACCAAGGCTTAATATCATAAAATTACATCACCACCAACACCAACAAAGCATATAGTCATTAAGGGCCTCATGTCAAGCTACAGATTTAATACCTTCTTAGATGAATCAAGGCTCATAATCATCAACACAACAACATCATAATCATGAAATTAACATATAAACAAAACATACCCCAAAAGCTTAAAGAAAGAACCATATACATCATAATACATATTCATTGTAGATTCAAGATCGTCTCAAATGAATGAACCATGCCCACCCTCGTTGACCCACCGTCACCAACAACAACAGAAACTAAAATAGAACTCTAAAGATGTAACATCCGTATATTTTAATATTCGTTTATTTGTTAAGATTGATACTTAGACTACTCCATTCACAACCCAACCCAACCAAACTATTCAATAAAAAACTATTTTCTCTCTCTTCCACCTATCCAACCCAACCAACTTTAATATTTTCATTCTCATTAACAACCCAACCAAACTATTTTTTTAATAATATTGTATTTTTAATTAATTTTTATTCCATTTATAAAGTAATTAAAAAATATATTAAAAAATTTAGGGTATATATTATAAATATATAAAAATAAATTACCTAGAAAAAAAATCACATTTATCAAATATATTAATAAAGTAGATAACTCGTTAAGTGTCATAACATGATAAAAGAAATTGCAATAGTAAAACATACAAATTACATAACTACTCATCAATATCAAATTTTAGCCATATATGTTCAATCAAGTCATTTTTCAAAGCGTTGTGAGCTTCTCTGTTGCGAAGTTGTTTCCTATTGGTCATATAATGGAGAGGTCTGCAATACGTTGAGTGGAGTATTGAAAAAGGTGTTCATCGTCTTCGGTAGAACTTCTTCATTGTCGGTTAATAGGTAGGTCATTTAGAAATTCAGATGGATCATAATAGTTAAGGTATGTGTCCCGTTCATCCTCTACGATCATATTATGCATGATGATACACGCAATCATAATTTTTCCCATAAATCCTTGTCCCACACAAGACACAGATGTCGAATAAATGCAAATCGAGCTTGTAGAACTCCAAATGCACGTTCAACATCTTTTCTAGCAGATTCTTGATGTTTAGCGAACAACTTGTGCTTCTGAAGTTGTGGAGAATTTATTGACTTGACAAAGGCAGCTCATGAAGGATATATGCCATCTGTGTGATAATATGCCATATTCTTCTCCCGACCATTGTAAGGCTCCCTTCTCATAGGGAACCTCACAGTTGGTCATTCACAGCAAAACACAGATTTAAAGCAAACATTTACTCATATATGAATAAATGAATATCGCAGCGGAAAATACGGTAATTTCAATCCATTACAATGTAGATAAATTAAAATAAAAACATTGTCTTTAAACATCCAAACTATTCAAAAGTCCTCTTAGGTTCTTCCTTATCAGGGATACCAGTCTTTAAGTGCCAAGAAGCTTCAAATCCATGCTCCCATCCATAGGCTCTAACTTTCACCTGTCAACTGATATGCATACAAAGTCAGCTTTGCTGAGTGAATACTAGGTTTACTTTGTTAAATAACTTTTGTAAAAGTATTAGCTTTATCATTGAAAATAATCATCATCTATCAAACATCAATACACACTGGCTATCACTTTATCGATACTTTATCATTTCTTGTTATTTATTACTCTTCTTTATCCATCAATTCTCTGTCACTATCGGTGCCTAGGCTCGCCTAGGACTTTACCGACACGTCAATTAAGGACTTACTGTCGTACCCGATCAGACCATTATTGTCATGCCAATTCAGGACTTACTGACCTGCCTGTTCGAGCATACTTTATCACTTTATCACTGGTGAGGGTACAACGAATGCAACTCTCCTTTATCAATTGCTTGCAAGACTTTACTTTATCACTTTATCAAGGTACATGTTATGGGCCTCATAACCTTTCTTTAGGTTTCACTTTCATGCTTAAGTTATATATAATATAACACAACACAACACAAGGCAATTCATTAGAAAACCCCATTTTCCATATAGGATAGTGTATAAAACTTTACTTTGAAAGAACTGATAATAAAGGTAAGTAATTAGTATGCAAACCGCCCCAAAACATTTAAACCCATCAAGCCTAGCCCATTAAGGCTAATTAGGGCCCTTAAACCCATCAAGCCTAGCCCATTAAGGCTAATTTTATCCATAGCCCTCTAATTTACCCTTTTATTTTTTAAATTAACCCTTAAAAGCCCATTATTATTAAATGACTTGTTTCGGGAAATTTCGGGGCGTTACAAGTCCCCCCTTATTTAGGTTTCGTCCTCGAAACCTGCCTCGTCGTTAAACAGATCGGGGTATTGTCGTCTCATTTCCTCCTCGGATTCCCAGGTGGCATCCGACCCCTTTCGATGTTTTCATTGCACCTTGACTTGCTTGACTATTTTATTTCTCAATCGTTTCTCCTTCGATCTAGTATAGCCACTGGTTGCTCTACATATTTTAGCTTCTCGTCCACCTCGATGTCACTTAGAGGCACGACTGCCTCATCGGTGCTAAACATTTCCTTAAGTGCGACACATGAAAGGTAGGGTGAATCCCACTTAATTCTTCTGGAAGGTCTAGCCTGTAAGCTACATCCCCAACTCGTGCTAGTACCTTGAATGGTCCGATGAACCTGGGACTCAGTTTTCCCCTCCTCCTAAATCGGATGATTCCCTTCCATGGTGACACTTTTAGCATTACCCTGTCACCCACGCTGAACTCTATTGGTCTCCTTCTTCTGTCGGCGTATGACTTTTGTCTATCCTTTACAGCCTTCATATACGCCTTGATTTTCTCCAACTTTTCCGTTGTGGCTTCCACGACTTCTAAGCTTCCCAGCTCCTTTACAGCCTTCATTTTAATGCTGGCGTGGTAGCTGTTGTTATAGGAGAACTCTACTAGTGGCAAATGATCATCCCAGTTACCGCCGAATTTGATAACGCATGTCTGAAGCATATCCTCCAGCGTCTGGATCGTTCTTTCCGATTGCCCATCAGTCTGCGGGTGGTATGCGGTATTAACATGCAACCTCACACCCATTTATTCATTGAACTTTTTCCAGAACTTTGAGGTGAACCACGTATCCCTATCTGAAATAATCGATACGGGCATACCATGTCGCGCAACAATTTCTCAGATAAATAGTTCAGCAAGCTTTTCTGAACTAATTGCTTCATTCATTGGCAGGAAATGCGCACTCTTAGTCAGTCTATCAGCTATCACCCATATCGCATCACTGCCTTTTGTCGTGCGTGGTAACTTAGTGACGAAGTCCATGGTAACATGTTCCCACTTCCATTCTGGCACTTCTAACGACTGAACATAACCATAAGGTCTTTGGTGCTCAGCCTTCACTTGTAGGCAAGTGAGACATTTATTTACATACGCAACCACATCCCTCTTCATCCCAGGCCACCAATAATTTTTCTTCAAGTCGTGGTACATCTTATTTGCTCCTGGGTGTATTGAGTAGCGGGTTTTGTGTGCTTCATCCATAATCCTTTCTCGCAAGTCACCATGCCTCGGAACCCATATCCTGCCGTGGAAGGTCTTAACACCCAAGGTGTTCTCAACCAATTCATCTATTTTTCCCACCATCCTTTCCTTCTTGATTGGTTGTTCTTTTAAAGCGTCCATTTGAGCTTCGCTTATCCTCCTCATAACATTTGGGGTCACCACTAGTTGGCACGCCTTCACCCGGATCGGTTCATATTCTTCCTTTCGGCTCAGGGCATCGGCTACCACATTCGCCTTACCCGGGTGATAATGGATTTCACAGTCGTAATCCTTTATTAACTCCAACCACCTCCTCTGTCTCATATTTAGGTCTTTCTGCTCAAAGAAATATTTCAGACTTTTGTGGTCGGTAAATATGGCGCACTTAGTTCCATACAAATAATGTCTCCATATCTTCAATGCGAACACTACTGCGGCAAGTTCCAAATCATGAACCGGGTAATTAACCTCCGCGTCCTTTAGCTGTCTGGATGCGTAGGCTATAACCATTCCTCTTTGCATCAACACACATCCTAACCCACAGTAAGAAGCATCGGAGTATACAGTTAGGTCTTCATCTCCCTCCGGTAGGGTTAGCACAGGAGCTTTGGTTAGTCTATCCTTTAACTCCTGAATCACATCTTTTGTTCCTTTCCTCAGTCGAACACCACGTTCTTCCTCGGTAACCTTGTTAATGGAGAAGCTATCTTCGAGAAATCTTTGATGAACCTTCTATAATAGCCAGCCCACGTTCTTCCTCGGTAACCTTGTTAATGGAGAAGCTATCTTCGAGAAATCTTTGATGAACCTTCTATAATAGCCAGCCAATCCCAAGAAACTACGGATTTCGAATGGCGTCTTTGGGGAATTCCATTGCGTAACTGCCTTGACTTTTGCTGGATCAACCATAACTCCCTCGGAATTTATAATGTGCCCTAAAAACTGTACCTCCCGTAGCCAGAAGGCACATTTAGAGAACTTCACATACAGTTTCTCCCTTCGTAAAATTTCTAACACCTCCTTGATATGACAAGCGTGGTCTCCTTCGTTCTTTGAGTATATCAAAATATCATCAATGAAGACTATCACTGATCGGTCCAACATCAGGCGACACACGCGATTCATTAAGTCCATGAATGCCGCAGGAGCATTGGTTAGCCCGAAAGACATAACCAGAAACTCATAGTGGCCATAGCGCGTTCGGAAGGTCGTCTTCGGGATGTCTTGCTCCTACACCTTCAGTTGATGATATCCGGATCGGAGATCTATTCGGCAGAACCAGCTTGCCCCTTGCAATTGATCATACAGATCATCTATCCGGGGTAGAGGGTATCGATTCTTCCCGGTCAGCTTATTCAACTCCCTATAATCTATACACATCCTCATGCTACCATTCTTATTCTTTACAAACAACACAGGAGCGCTCCAGGGACAAATGGTGGGCCTAATGAATCCTTTGTCAAGGAGTTCTTGTAGTTGTGAGATGAGCTCCTTCATCTCAGATGGGGCTAGGTGGTAGGGTGCTTTGGCAATGGGCTGGGCTCCTGATAGTAAATCAATCTGAAATTCTATCTCCCTATCCGGTGGTACTCCGGGCAGATCCTACGGGGATACGTCAGGAAAGTCCCGCACCACTGGTACATCGGACAACTCTTTCGCTTTATCCTTAACATCCTTGACATACGCTAGATAAGCTCCGCACCCTCGCCTCATACACTTCTCCGCCTTGATCATGGAAATGATCCTTGGAACCTTGCAATCGTTATCACCGTAGATCATAACCGGACTACCATCTGGAGCCGTTAATCGGATCATCTTTTACTAGCATACTATGTTAGCATCGTGGGTAGCTAACCTATACATCCCTAGTACGACATCGAAACCTCCTACGGGCATGGCAAACAATTGTGCGGGAAAGTAATGACCTCCTAGTTTAATGTGGCAATCCTCTATCACTCTGACTATTCTAATGGACTTACCATCGGCCGTTTCTACTTCGAAGGCATCATATATTCCTTAGTTTGGGCATCTAGTGTAGCACAGAAGGATACAGATATAAAACTCTTACTGGCACCACTATCAAATAATATGGAGGCACAGACATCATTGACAAGGAACGTACCTGACACTACGTCCGGGTCCTTCCTTGCTTCCTTCTTGTTCATGGTGAAAGCCCTTGCCCTGACCTTGGACTTTCCATCATCCCCTTGTCATTATCCCCACTTGTTCCCGAGCCTCCCGGCTTGGCTTTCTTGCAATCACTGCTGCGATGCCCCGACTCGTGGCAGTTGAAGCACTTGTCCACTTTCGGGCACTCTCTCGCCATGTGACCAGTTTTCCCACACCGGTAGCATCCAGGGCTACCCATTCGGCATTCTCCGGGATGCCTCCTCCCGCACTTCCCACATTCCTTGACTTCTTCGACCCCTTCACATTCGCTTGTTTTGCATCCACTCTTGCTTTCTTGTTTCCCTGTTGGTAGTTACCACTTCCATATCTCTTCCCATTATTATTCCACACTTTCCTCGTCTCACCCACTGCCACAGGCCTGCGATGATCATACAACCTTCCGCTGAGGTCCACTGCTGACCTAAAAGTACTAGGTCGGGCAGTGACCATATCCCTACGAATGTCCAGAGGCAACCCTTGTATATACCTCTTGATCCTCTTGGATTCGGGAGTCACCAAGTCAGGCACCAGACGTGCCATCTCATTGAATTTTGTAGTGTACTCCTGATGTGTCATGCTTCCAGCCTCCAAACTCACAAACTCCTGTTCAATCTTGTCAAGCTCTCTTTCTGGGCAGTACTCCTCTATCACCAACCTCTTCATCTCCGGCCACTTCATCCTCTCAATAGCCTCCTCCTCGTAGGACTCAACGATGTTATCCCACCAACACAGTGCTGGTCCAAAAGGGAATGGGGCGCAAACTTCACTTTTGGCTTTCCCGGCACTCGCTGATCTTCAGTACGGCCTTCATTTCCCTGATCCAACGCTGAGCAGTAGCAGCGTTACCAGTGCCATCAAATGTTAGGGGCTTACACCTCTGAAAATCCCCGTAGCTGCACCCTTTCGCCCTCTCTTCCACCTCGGAACCGTCATGGTTACCCAGACGATCTTCCTCGTCGCTCAACTCCTCAGTCTTGACCGCTCCTTTCTTATCAACCTTCTCTGAAGCCGTACTCTTTTTACTGTCGCCCTTAACCTGCTCCACAAATCCGCAAGCAGAGCGGGCATCACTCCAGATAGGACCTGGTGCACCTCTTGGGCAATAGCTTCTTTACTATTTCCTTCAGTTTTGCTGATCAGTGGTAGGCCCTCGGATCCCGTTTCTAAATCAACTCCTCCTTAACGGTTCCCCAACCGTTTTCAGGTTGACCTTTTGTTGTTTTCACAGTCGCACTTACAGCTTCTTTTGCCTTAGTCGGGGGCTTCCCCTAGTGCTTCTCCGGGTGACCATGGCTGGAACTGCTTTCTTTGGTGCCATTCTTTCTACTTCCTATAAGATTAAGAATGTTAATATGGTCTTTCAAGGCAAGTTCAGTACACGACAAGTTTTGTAAATTTTAATAACAGTGGCCAGTTGTGATTAACTACTTACAGAACTTCGCGTGCCATAAACTTTCCTATCCTAAACCACACTAACACCAGAACCTACTATACCTATTCTATGCACGTATAAGTCACATAAATTCAGATAGGCATCACAGATAACATCATCATACCCTACCCTCGATTCTAGCTTAAATAAGAAGGCACTACCCATCAGAATAATACCTACAACATACTTGTTACCTCTTGGCATGGAGCTTCTTGGACTGGCATCCTTGACACTTGGTCCCATTGTCTGTTTAAGTTTAGGTTTATAAAATAGTTTTCCCAAATCTCTAAACATTGGCTCTGATACCAACTTGTAAGGCTCCCTTCTCACAGGGAACCTCACAGTTGGTCATTCACATCAAAACACAGATTTAAAGCAAACATTTACTCATATATATATAAATGAATATCGCAGCGGAAAATACGGTAATTTCAATCCATTACAATGTAGATAAATTAAAATAAAAACATTGTCTTTAAACATCCAAACTATTCAAAAGTCCTCTTAGGTTCTTCCTTATCAGGGATACCAGTCTTTAAGTGCCAAGAAGCTTCAAATCCATGCTCCCATCCATAGGCTCTAACTTTCACCTGTCAACTGATATGCATACAAAGTCAGCTTCGCTGAGTGAATTCTAGGTTTACTTTGTTAAATAACTTTCGTAAAAGTATTAGCTTTATCATTTGAAAATAATCATCATCTATCAAACATCAATACACACTGCTATCACTTTATTGATACTTTATCATTTCTTGTTATTCATTACTCTTCTTTATCTGTCAATTCTCTGTCACTATCGGTGCCTAGGCTCGGCTAGGACTTTACCGACACGCCAATTAAGGACTTACTGTCGTACCCGATCAGGCCATTATTGTCATGCCAATTCAGGACTTACTGATCTGCCTGTTCGAGCATACTTTATGTTGGACCAAAAGAACCAATAAGCCAAGATCAGGAAAACCTCTAAGTCCCACATGCCACTGCAACAACTGCTGAAGACTCCCATCAGCTGTTCTGACAAAGTCTGAAGAACAAAGTGTGAAGATCAAAGAACTGAAGAACAACAGCTGAAGACTCCAAAGTACTGAAGACCAAGTACTGAAGTCTGAAGTACTGATCATACAAGTACTGAAGACTTCAAGTACTGAAGACAAGTACTGAAGAATCAAAAGCTGAAGAACTGAAGACCTGAAGACCTTCTACTGAAGCACAACGTCTGAAGACAAAGACTGAAGACAACAACTGATGACATCAACTGAAGTCATCAGCTGTTACATCGTCTGAAGCCCAAGTTTGAAGAACCAAGTGCTGAAGACTCAGAGTTTGTCACAACAGCTGAAGAAGTCTTCTTCAGTTGTTGTGATGGTTTTTACTTTCAGTAGTTTATTATTTTGTTTCAGTAGTTTGTACAACAGCTGAAGAGCTTGTTCTTTAGCTGTTATAGTATCAGTAGTTATAAACGACTAAAGAGTTGTTCTTCAGTCGTTGTAGGCTTTTAGTAGTTTACTTTTGTCAGTACTTGTAATAGGAACACTTTTGTAAGAAGATGTCAGCTGTTGACATCTTCAGTAGTTTTATGTTCTGTCAGTTGTAATTTTAATAATCAGTTGATGTCAGAGAAAGGACATCACTACCATCCTTTTGCCGCCTATAAAAGGACGGTGAACCATGCTGTTTTAATTGCCGAAACGTGTTGAGCAATAGAATAATTAATTTTTTGTAGAACTCTTTTTCTCTCTATGTTTGTACTTTTACTTGCAATATCTTTTATGTTCTTGCTATAATTGCTAATTAACGTGCTAAATCCGCTGCAAACCAATCTGATTGATCAAACGAGAGGCTGAGATCCTGTCAAATGGTATCAGAGCTGGTTAATCATTGATCGATTTCACTATTGATCATTTGAAACTGCTCTTTTGATCTCTCTGTTGATCGAATTAGCAATTTGCAAGAATTAGCCATAGAGAGTGAGTTTCTGCTGTTTCTGGCCAAAATCTTGAGGTCCTCTGGTGGTTTGAGTTACGTTTGTCTTGTTTAAACTTGTTTTTGACTAAAACCTGAGATGACGACACCAACTAATGATCCTCACAATACTGGTTCCTCAACCAAGCCTCCGATGCTTGTTAGGAACGAGTATAACATATGGCAAAGACGTATGCTACACCACTTGGCTGTCAACAGTGCTGGTTGTTGGAAGTCAGTGGTGCATGGACCATACAAGCCTATGGTGAGCGTCCCGGAATCTAATGAACAGGTTGCGAAGAAACCTGAACAATATTCAGACGAAGATCTAAAGCTATTCGAAATTGATGCTAGAGCCTATGGAATTTTAGCCATGGCCATTCCTAATGAGATATATTCAGGGCTCTTGCATCATGAGTCTGCTCATGACCTATGGGTTGCCCTAAAGGAACAATTTGGAGGAACTGATTCGGTCTTAGCAAACAATAGGGAAATCCTCACCCAACAATATGAGACATTCTCATATAGAAAGGGTGAGACTCTGACCCAGCAGTTTGAGCGGTTCTCTTGTTTGATCTCTGAGCTGAAGATGGTCAAACAAGAGTACTCCAACAGCCAGATGAACAACAGGTTCCTCAGGTCACTGCCTGAGAGATGGGACACATATACCATTGTCCTACGCTCCAGTGCTGATCTGGAAACTCTATCTCTCACCAACTTCATGGGAAGCTGCTCACTTTTGAGAGAGAGATAGAGCAAAAGAGGAAGTTGTCCTCTTCTGGTAAGCTCGCTGATGACTTTGTCCAAGGTAATGCTGCCTTGATAAGTCATGAGTCAGAATATGCTTCATCAGAAAGTTCTTATGATGAGCATATTGATTTCTCTACCAACTCAGAACAAGCTTTTGTTGGTGTTAGTAGTTCAGGAGGTGGTGGTGACAACTTGTGTTTTCTGATGGAGGACTTGAAGGGCATTCCAGATGATGATCTGGAAGAGATGGATATTTTGAACCAAATGGCAATGATAAATATCCACTCTCAAAAGTTCTACAAGAGAACTGGTAGGAAATTCCCTGGACTCTCTGGCAAAACCAAAGTTGGTTTTGACAAGAGCAAGTTGAGGTGTCACAAGTGCCAAAGGCTTGGACACTTTGCAAGAGAGTGTAGATCATCTGGATCTAACTCATCTGCATCCTTTGTGACTTTTCCCAGCAATAGCTCACAGCACAGAGGGCAACCTTCCTCCAGTTCTGGCCATCAATCACAAGCACAGGCACCACCTGCTTATTTTGTGCCACAGGGTCATATGCCATATCCTTACCCCTGTTACTACATGCCTCAGCCTAGTCAAACTCAAGCACCCCCGGCTCAACCACCTCATGCTCTTCCTGAGCCTCAATCTTCCCAATCTCATCATCACACACAACCTCAACAATACAGCTTTTTCACCCCAAGTGTTGTTGACTGGAGTAGTCTACCAGAAGAGCTATCTGGTCAGGAACAACTACTCCAAGGTGCTGGTCAACATGGTGGTGACCAACCTTTGGAAATCTTGCTCTGATGGCCCTTGATTCTGCTGAAGGGTCATCATCCAATGCCTCATCTCAGGTATTCACTGAGGCAAAAGCCAAGCTTTGTTCAGAATCATGCATAGCAGCATTTGCTTCTATTAGAGAAGCAAATGTAGCTTTAATAGATAAAAATCTTGAGCTTGAGCACACTATTTCCAAAAGAAAAGCTGATTTTGAGGTTGCTCTAAAAGATAAAAATGATGAGATTTACAAGCTTAAATGCCAAATCAAAGATAATAAAGCTAGGGAAGATGTACTTCTAGAGAAGCACAGAGACCTCAAGGAAACTGTTGCAACCACCCAAGTTGAGTGTGATCGATGGGTGCAATCATGCAAGGGTTTTGAAATGCTTCTTAGCAAGCAATCAGCTTCCAATGTGAAGTTTGGCATTGGTTATAATCACACTGCTCCTCCTACAGATTGCACTTCAAGAGCAGAAGTTGAATCTGATGGGGAGAGCAATAAACAATCCTTCTCTTCATGTGATCTACTATCTTCTGATTCAGCATCATCAGAGATAGATGTCAGCATTAACTCCTGCCAAAACCAATCAGCTGACGCTACAACAGCTGATGGTTCAAATGCTGACTGTCACATGACCAAAAGGCCGATCAACTTAGGTGTTGTCACTAGAAGTACTGAAGGTACTGGAGAGCAAGTGACATATCTGAAGTTCAAACCTCAAATACTGTTAGCACTAAAGAGAAGAAAACTAACAGTAGGAAAGGTTTGAAGACAGCTAAAGAGGATACCAGGAAAGCAGGCACTAGGAAGAAAACTGCTGGTACTAATGGCAAACAACTAAAGAATAAGTCTTCAGCAGCTAAATCCTTTTCAGCTGATGATCAGCATAAGATGAAGAAAAAGCCATGTGAGATATGTGGCTTGTTCAATCATCTTACTGATGATTGCTGGTACAAAAGGGGTTCCAAACTCAAACAGAAGGAGAAAATTAATGAGAACATCAATAAAATGAAGAATGAGTTTGAAACCAAGTTTGTACTAGCAACATCCAAGCCTGAAATCCCTAAGCCCAAAGCTAAATCTAAAAAGAAGGTAGGGATTACTCAGGCAACAACTGAGGTTGCTCAGAAAAAGATGGTACAACATAGGAACTCATCATCAGCAAACTCCAATGTGTCTGAAGAGCTGAAGGCTTTATCAAAGAATTAGACACAGTTGGTGATGATGGTTCAGCAACTAGTGGGAAGAGTCAACCACTTAGATGCTCCTGTGTTGAAACCACAGAAAAGGAAGTCCAAGCCAAAGGGTTCCTCTTCTGCACCATATTCTTCACCTCAGGCTGTCACACATAACACACCTGTTAGTGCTGCACCTGTAGCTGAGAACAGACTCAAAACCAAGCAGGTTTGGTTCTCCAAGACTAACTAACACATGGTTGTGTTTGCAGGGTTCTTCAACATGCCATAGAAGCATCTGGTATGTAGACAGTGGAGGATCCATGCACATGACAGGAAGCAGCTCCCTTCTTAATGACTACTCTCAAGGAAAGAAGGGATTTGTTTCCTTTGGCAATGATGCAAAGGGTTACATCATTGGAAAAGGCTTTGTTTCTAATGGGGAAATAAGGTTTGATGATGTTAACTATGTGGAGAATCTCAAGTACAACCTCTTGAGTGTCAGTCAAATGTGTGACTAAGGCCATGTTGCCCTTTTCACAAGCCAGAACTGTCGGATTCTGTCATCCAAAGTTCTGAGTTTGATTGACAAGGCATTGGATGAACACACTCTCCTGAAGGCCAACAGGACAGGAAGAGTGTATGCCTTAGATCTTTCCATAAAGATGGATCTAAAAGGCCATCCTTGCCTATTCTCCAAGGCATCTCCTCAAGAGTCTACACTATGGCATAGAAGGCTGGGTCATGTTAATTTCAAGAACATGAATCAGCTTATAAGCCATGGTTTAGTAAGAGTATTGCCTCAAAAGGAGTTCAGGTGTGAAGATGACTTCACTGCTTGCTTGAAAGGAAAACAACACAAAGTTACATTCCCTTCAATAGAAGAACCAAAGTCCACTGCCTGCTTACAGCTTCTGCACATGGATCTCTTTGGTCCTGTCAGAGTGATGAGCATGGCAAAGAAGAAATACTGCCTGGTAATTGTGGATGATTATTCCAGGTTTGTATGGACTTTCTTCTTGCACTCCAAGGATGAAGCAGCAAAGACAATAATAAACTTTGTGTTACTTGTAGAAAAGCAGTATTCCCTACAGGTCAAGTGTGTGAGGAGTGACAATGGAACAGAGTTTAGAAACCACACACTTGATGACTTCTACCTGTCCAAGGGAATTAGAAGGCAGTTTAGCATTCCTAGAACTCCTGAGCAGAATGGAGTGGTGGAGAGAAAGAACAGGACCCTCATTGAAGCAGCAAGGTCAATGTTGGCTGACTCAGGGTTGCCACTGACCTTTTGGGCTGAAGCTGTCAATACAGCTTGCTATGTACATAATAGAGCTTTAGTGAATAAGAGGTTGATGAAGACTCCTTATGAAGTTCTTCATCATTTGGCCCCTCTGATTTCATCTTTAGAGCATTTGGGTGTCCATGTTTCATTCTCAACACTAGCAACCCACTCCAGAAGTTTGCTAGTAAGGTGGATGCAGGGTATTTTATTGGTTATTCATCAACTTGCAAGGCATACAGAGTCTTCAACTGTAGAACAAAGGTAGTTGAAGAAACTCTACATGTTAAGTTCAATGAATCTCCAAAGGACAAGATTCCACAAAACCCTGTGGAGTTGTTTGATCTGGACATACTGCAATATGTTCCTTATCAACCTCCATCTGTTGAGCCTGTCAACAGATCTCCACCTGGTGGTACTGATGATGATGTAGTCAGTACTCACCTCTTCAGGTTTAGTGACAACCTACCTGAGTCCACTGAACCTGATGCTCCTATAGCCTCAACAGCTCCATCTACTACAAATGCTGATGAGATTTCTGCTTGCTCTACTTCGTTTGAGCTGCCATCTTCTACATGGTTTCAGGAATCTCAATCACCATCTGTGGCTGCTGATGAGTCTACAAAAACTTGCACAGATATCATAGTCTATCAAGAGCTCAAGAATCACCCACTTCACAAATCATTGGTGATATCCATGCTGGAGTTTCAACCAGGAATCAATTGTCCAACTTCTGCTTCTATGCTCTCTTCATCAGTCAGCAAGAGCCAAAGAACTATCATATTGCTTTAAGAGACAATGGATGGGTGGAAGCTATGCAGCTTGAGCTTCTTCAATTCAAGAACCAGCAAGTGTGGGAGCTTGTTCCATTACCCAAAGGTAAGTTGCTATAGGCACCAAGTGGGTATTTAGGAACAAAACAAATGAGAAGGGCCAAATTGTCAAGAACAAGGCCAGACTGGTTGTTCAAGGGTTTGCACAGGAGGAAGGCATCGATTATGATGAGACCTTTTCACCTGTGGCCAGACTGGAAGCAATCAGACTGTTCTTAGCTTATGCTGCCTTTCACAGTCTTAAGGTTTATCAAATGGATGTCAAAAGTGCCTTTCTATATGGGAAAATAAAAGAAGAGGTTATGTGTGTCAACCACCAGGCTTTGAGGACAATAAACATCCTGATTGGGTGTACAAGCTTGATAAGGCTCTTTATGGGCTGAAGCAAGCACCAAGAGCCTGGTATGAGACACTCTCAACCTTTCTTCTAGAAAATAAGTTCACTAGAGGCACCATTGATAAAACCTTATTCATCAAGACTGTGGGACAACATAAGCTCCTTGTTCAAATCTATGTAGATGACATATCTTTGCATCCTCTGATCCAAAGTTGTGTGATGAATTTACAAAGCTCATGAAGCTAAGGTTTGAAATGAGTGCTATGGGAGAATTACAGTTCTTTCTAGGTTTGCAAATCAAACAACAGGATGATGGAATCTTTATCCATCAGTCCAAATATACAAAAGAGTTGTTAAATAAGTTTGATTTACAAACCTGTAAGCCCTGTTCTACTCCCATGAGCAGCATCACACAACTGGATGTAGATCAGAAAGGTAAAGCGGTTGATGAAACCCTTTACAGATGTATGATTGGGTCCTTGATGTACCTTACAGCTTCTAGACCAGACATCATGTTTTCAACATGTTCTTGTGCTAGATTTCAGGCTGCACCTAAAGAATCCCATTTGATTGCAGTCAAAAGGATCTTTAGATATCTGCAAGGTACCCAATCACTAGGTCTTTGGTATTCAACTGGGCATTCTTGCAAATTAGTTGCTTTCTCTGATAGTGACTATGCAGGATGCAAAGTCACCAGAAAATCCACTTCTGGTGGTTGCCAATTCCTAGGCAATTGTTTAGTTTCTTGGCAGAGTAAGAAACAAACATCAATTGCTACATCCACTGCTGAAGCTGAGTATATTGCTGCTGCAAGTTGTACCTCTCAGATACTCTGGCTTCAGAACCAACTTCTGGATTATGGCATTACTGAGACTAAGACTCCATTACTAATGGATAGTACTTCAGCTCTTTGTATTGTCAAAAACCAGTCCAGCATTCTAGGACCAAACATATTGAGATCAGACATCATTTTATCATGGATTGCTATGAAAAAGGTCTGATTGATCCTAAGTTTGTTCCTAGTGCTGATGAGCTTGCAGATATTTTCACCAAGCCTTTAGATAGTGCCACATTCCAAAATTTGGTACTAAGGCTTGGTATGCTGCAGCTTGATTGATTTGACCTATGCTGATGCTCTTACTTCACAACTACTGAAGAGCAAAGGTCAAATATAAGTACTGATGAGTAATTTAATCCTCAGCTCTTTCACAACTACTGAAGACTAAACTGACTCAAAGTATTGATGTACATTATTTATTGAAAACTACTGATGTAGTGAGGTGGATTACAACTACTGATGTATGATTTTCAAATAAATAAGTACTGAAGAACAAATTTTGCTCACAAGTACTGATGTGTAATCTTACACAAGTACTGAATACAATTTGTTCACCAGCTCTGAAAATATTTCATCAGCACTTGTGAACATCTGATCACAAGAGCTGAAGGCAAATATTCTCAAAAGCTGAAGGGTCAATGAAACATCTGAAAGTCAGCCAAAGAGCTGATGAGTAAGTGTGGAGGCTAGCATGAAACAACTGATTTGACGGAAACAGCTGATAAGTAATTTCTCATCAGCTGATACCAACAGCTGCTGTTTCATACCCAAACAACTGAAGGACAAAACCATGTCTTTAGTAGTTTCATAACTACTGATGCCTAACACCAATTCCTCAGTTGTTTACAATAATTGAAGCAATACCATGTCTTCAGTAGTTCACAACTACTGACATCAGTAGTTCACAACTACTGAAGGCTAACACCAAGTCTTCAGTTGTTACAACGTCTGAAGAAGAATACTAGGTCATCAGTAGTTCATAACTACTGAAGACTGACAGTAACTCTTCAGACGTTTACAACATCTGCAGGACAAAACCAAGGTCTCAGTAGTTTCAACTACTGAAGACTAACACCAAGTCCTCAGATGTTACAACCACTGAAGGTTAAGACCACGTCATCAGTCGTTACAACAACTGATAACTAACACCAAAACCTTCAGTAGTTTTCTTTCAGCCTTTGCCCTACCCTATAAATACCCCACCTTCAGAGCATTTACTCCTCACTTGACCTAATCTTTCAAAACCTCTGAAATTCCCATACACCATTAATGGCGACCATGCAACTGAAACCTCGACACAACTGTGTCGCCCATCTCACCAAATCGCCATTATGGCCCAAATTTCACCAAGCCGTCGATCTTATGACCGACTCACCTTACAAAACGACTTTTCTTTTAAACCCCACCATATACACCGACTCCTTGATGGATTTTGGACGAACATAACCGTCCAAACCGGAGAGCAGGATGGCGAGGTCTCTCTCCGGTCCTCCGTCAACAACCACCCGTGGTTATCACTCCAGCTACCCTGTGCCAAACCCTAAAGCTGGAGGATGCCACCTACCCAACCTCCTACCCCAAAGGTGCCCTGGATCTATCATTCACATCCAACGACTACCAGGGTGACCTCTCCGCCTCCACCTTGTTGAAAAAACACTTCCCTGACCCTTAACGTCTAATCTTCCATATGGTGAACGTGTGTCTGGCTCCCAAAACCTCTTCGTGGGACCAGATGTCAACAAGGTGGCAACAGGTATTGTTTTCTATCTTTGAGAACCAACCTCTGAACTTAACTGATCTCATCTTTTTGGAACTTAAAGACATGGCCACAAAATCACTTTCTAACCGTTGGGTCTTGTATCCACGGTTCATAATGGCCATGATAGAAAACCAGCTTCAGGCTGAGGGACTAGTTGGCACTGGGGTCCCTGCCATGGCTGTTCTAGCCGAGGTATACTCCAGGCACAACACTGACCACACACTCAAACAGGCTGGCCGGCTGCGAAAACCCACGCAGCAGGAACCCACAGCCTCCACCTCCAAATCCAAAGTCCCCACCAAACCAAAAGCCAAAAAGAAGCCCAAAAAGGCTACTCAGGGAGATGAGTCCCTTGAGGATGCCCCTGCAACACAAAGGCAGGATGTGCCTGCTGGTTCGATTCTCCCAGCAGGTACCACGACTCCACCCACCACAACCGCACAGGCTTCCTCTCAACAGGAGCCTGATGCAACCAATACTGGGGCAACCACACTACTGGGGTCTATCTCACTTGAGAAGACTGCTATTGAAAAGCACAGTCCTCCCCCTGTGCACACTGCTTCAAGCCATCTACTGATGAGACCGCCCACAAAGCCCTACATTGGCAATAGCCAAAGTGCTGACCCATCTGAGCACTCCACCCTCTCCCCAGAAACCTATTACAACTGGGGAGACTCCAACCGAAGAGGGGGTGGATACAAGTGCTGGTGGGAGCCCACAGCACAGAGAATCACAAGTCCAATCTCCCAGTGTGGCTAGGGAGATAGGACAATCTGGTGAGGCTGCCACTTCCTCTGCATCAACATCTGAGCAGGGTGAAGCTGGTAACATCAATAAGAGCTCACCAGAGGCAACTGCCGATGATGGATCTAATCCGGAGGCTGGAAGTCCCCAGTACCATGAACAAGGGGCACATGCTATATCTGAGCCACACTTAGAGCATGTACATCCTGACATTGTCAGGAGGTCAGGTGATTCAGTTCATACTGATGATGACCTGAGCTTCTTCTACGACGTAGTAGCTCAAAACACTATCTTAGAGGATGAGATAAGCAGACTTAAAGAGCTGCTTGCTCAAATGACTCAAGATAGAAGTCCATCTACCACCACGACCCCACAGATGGCACCTTCACCCGAAGGTCTCACAAACACTGAGCCACTCCCACAAACTCGGCCACCAGCCCTGCTTCTGGCACTAGCTCTCAGGGTCAGAACCCCCCTGAGCAGCTGGATGCTATTCTCTAGAAATCCCTGCCTCTCATCACACCCATACTTAAAGATATAGTCATTCAAACCCTTCATGAGAGGCTTCCCACTTATATACAACCCATGGTGGAGGTTGCCATTACTAAGGCGCTTGCTGATAGTCAAACCCCAACCAATGCACCCAAAAAGGGGGAGACATCAGTGCAAGCCAAGAGGAAGAGGGGAGAGGAGGAGTTAGAGGTAGAGAAAGAGGTGGTGGTTGAGGGGAAGATGGCTGAGGAGAGTAGTAGGGTGAGGGAGAAAGGGAAGAGGAAAGAGAGGGAGGTTGAGCATATTGAAGTGGCTGGAATCCAAAAGGATTTCAGTGTCACTTATAAGAAAAGGGAGAGGGAAAGAAAATTGACTTTGATCTAGCAGCCCTTGTCAAGGAGGCTGATGCTGAACAGAGCAAATCAATGGACTCTGCCATTGATCAGCTGTTCAGGCAAGGCTTTGACAAGGACACTGCCTTGCTAGATCAGGAGCTCAGAAGGATGGATACTAGAGAGATCGAACACCGATGGTCTACTTATAGCCAAGAGGACAAAAAGAGACTCGAGGCTATGAGTAGATTCATTTCGAAGTATCTGGGCAGGCCAGTCCTTGATGTCAAAGCATGGACCAGGGACAGAATCTTGGCTATAGCCACCAAGATCTGTTCAGCTGGTGACTTCACAAAAGGACTGGTCGCTGAGGCCCTCTCAGAATCCGGTGCTGGGAACAGGACACTACTAGCAAAACAGACTAAGCCATCTCTCATATCTAAATTGCTAGCAGTGCCTGCCAACATTCCCACACCAACCACCAAACCACAACCCACAAAACCAACCCTTCACCATCAAAACCCGTAGCCAATGATCCACCCTTGGTGAAGAAGAGAAGGGTGTTGAGGCTGCAAGAAGAAGAAGAAGAGGAAGATGAGGAGGATAGTCTGCCCATTTCAGCAGTTATCTCTCTACCTAAAGCCAAACCACAAACCATCACTCCCCCCCACAGATGGACACTGTGAGGGTAAAACTAGAAGAAGAGGAGCAGCAAAGATTGCATGATGAGGCAATGCTGAAAAGCATTGACAAATCATATGCTGCTTCTACTTCTATCATGAGTATGAAGAAGGAAGCTCTGAGATTATTCACCCTTAAGAAAACCTTTCAATGTGAAAAGGATAGGGTGAGAACTTGGCCTGACCCAAGGGTGTCTCACAGGATAGTCAAGAAGGACATGCCTGTGAGATACAAGAGCCAACTTAAGAGAATCGTAGATGAAGTGATCTCTGTGGCTCTTGTAATAACACCCTGGGAAATAGTAGAGGAGTTCGAGAAAGCCTATAGAGCCAACCAATCACCCCAAACAATGCTAGATAATAGGGTGATTAGGAAGGGTTTGGTCTATAAGAGGCTTGAGAACTTCCATAGGTATGAGCTCAACTTGCTGTTAGAAGGAAAACATCCTGATGAGTTTGCATATAGGCAAGTAACAATAGTTGAGCTCAAAAATGGAAAACAGGCCAAGTACATCTCAGAGCTGTATGGTCGGGAGGGATTGTTCGATGGTGCGCCTGAAGACCTATCCAAAGAAGAACAGATGATCTTTCTTCAGGCCTACACCCGAGAATCCTACCGGCTTGTACATGGGAGGTAGATCTTATGGATGGGACAACAGCTCTGTGTCCAATTCCCCAAGACAGAGCTCCCATCCATACTTAGCCAATCAAACCCTAGAGACTACCTCTCAGGCCAGTGCTTATCTGGGTCAACTTCTAATCTGATCTAGAAGGAAATAGACCAATCCTTATGCCACCAATAAGTGGGACAACCAATAATTAGAGGTTTTGGCTGCATTGGTTCAGGGGGAGTTTGTTGGACCAAAAGAACCAATGAGCCAAGATCAGGAAAACCTCTAAGTCCCACATGCCACTGCAACAACTGCTGAAGACTCCCATCAGCTGTTCTGACAAAGTCTGAAGAACAAAGTGTGAAGATCAAAGAACTGAAGAACAACAGCTGAAGACTCCAAAGTACTGAAGACCAAGTACTGAAGTCTGAAGTACTGATCATACAAGTACTGAAGACTTCAAGTACTGAAGACAAGTACTGAAGAATCAAAAGCTGAAGAGCTGAAGACCTGAAGACCTTCTACTGAAGCACAACGTCTGAAGACAAAGACTGAAGACAACAGCTGATGACATCAACTGAAGTCATCAGCTGTTACATCGTCTGAAGCCCAAGTTTGAAGAACCAAGTGCTGAAGACTCAGAGTTTGTCACAACAGCTGAAGAAGTCTTCTTCAGTTGTTGTGATGGTTTTTACTTTCAGTAGTTTATTATTTTGTTTCAGTAGTTTGTACAACAGCTGAAGAGCTTGTTCTTCAGCTGTTATAGTATTAGTAGTTATAAACGACTGAAGAGTTTGTTCTTCAGTCGTTGTAGGCTTTCAGTAGTTTACTTTTGTCAGTACTTGTAATAGGAACACTTTTGTAAGAAGTTGTTAGCTGTTGACATCTTCAGTAGTTTATGTTCCGTCAGTTGTAATTTTAATAATCAGTTGATGTTAGGGAAAGGACATCACTACCATCCTTTTGCCGCCTATAAAAGGATGGTGAACCATGCTGTTTTAATTGCCGAAACGTGTTGAGCAATATAACAATTAATTTTTCGCAGAACTCTTTTCTCTCTCTGTGTTTGTACTTTTACTTGCAATATCTTTTATGTTCTTGCTATAATTGTTAATTAACGTGCTAAATCCGCTGCAAACCAATCTGATTGATCAAACGAGAGGCTGAGATCCTGTCACTTTATCACTTTATCACTGGTGAGGGTACAACGAATGCAACCCTCCTTATCAATTGCTTGCAAGACTTTACTTTATCACTTTATCAAGGTACATGTTATGGGCCTCATAACCTTTCTTTAGGTTTCACTTTCATGCTTAAGTTATACATAATATAACACAACACAACACAAGGCAATTTATTAGAAAGCCCTATTTTCCATATAGGATAGTGTATAAAACTTTACTTTGAAAGAACTGATAATAAAGGTAAGTAATTAGTATGCACACCGCCCCAAAACATTTAAAACATGTAATAAACGGAGGATCTAGAACTCACCTGAACTTGTCCAAATAGCTTAAATTCTAAGTCACTTAAGCTATAGTCTGGATACTCTAGCTGCACGAAAGTTAATACACAAAAACGTCATTTTCTTCATAGTTTCGCCCACAGTTTCGCTGGTAGTTTCGCTGCCAGTTTTGCTGGCAGTTTCGCTACCAGTTTTGCTGGGCAGCACTTCTGCTAGTTTTGCTAGACAGATTCGCTGCCTTGAGTGCCCAACTTTCGTTAGAATTTCCTAGTTTCGCAAAGTCTATAGGTAAGCCCAAGTACTTAGCGAACTTATCAGCGAAACTGTAGTTTCGCTGTAGCGAAACTGTAGTTTCGTTGTAGTGAAACTGTAGTTTCGCTGGGAATCTTCTAGTTTCGCTGGGTAAATGCACAGTTTCGCTGGATGAATGCTTAAATTCGCTGGATCGGGGCCCAGTTTCGCTGGATGAAAAAAACTAAGACCAGCCCATTTTTAACCCCAAATCTTAACTTTTTACGTCCAAACCCTTGTTTTACCTTCCATGAAACCATTTCTATCATTTTTACATGTTTTCATACGTAAAAATTTGACCTTTATGTGTTTCTTTGAACTTTTCAAAACCCCAAAACCCTAGAATCCGGGTTTGATCAACAGAGAGGTTTAGAGGTCGATTCTTACCTTGTTTTGTGGCTCTTTTCTTCAGGTTTGATGTTCAAACCATCCAGAACTCCAATCTTTCAAACTTTCAAGCTCCAAATCTTGAGTTTCTCCACTTTCTCTCTCTACGAATTTGGTGGCTAGGGTTGCAAGGTGATGGAATGGAACTGATTATGCATGTTTAAGGGCTGATTAGGGCCCTTAAACCTATCAAGCCTAGCCCATTAAGGCTAATTTTATCCATAGCCCACTAATTTACCCCTTTATTTCTTAAATTAACCCTTAAAAGCCCATTATTATTAAATGGCTTGTTTCGGGAAATTTGGGGGCGTTACAACCATTCACGACATAACTCACATTCGGTGCTTCACCTGATAATACATCACTAAAAATAGGAGATCTGTGAAGGACATTAATATCATTGCACGAACCTGGTGTTCCAAAGAATGCGTGCCATATCCATAAGTCATATGATGCAACAGCTTCTAATATTATAGTTGGTTTACCGCTTCTACCGACATATTGACCAGCCCAAGCGGTAGGGCAGTTTTTCCACTCCCAATGCATACAATCAATGCTTCCAATCATACTTGGGAATCCACGTGCTTCCCCGACATTGGAGTAATCTTGCTAAATCATCTTCATTTGGTCGTCTGAGGTACTCTTCACCGAAGCATGCAATGACGCCTTCTACGAACCTTATAAAAGAGTCCCTTGTAACTGTTTCACTCATTCTTAAGTATTCATCTTGTGCATCTGCTGATGTTCCATATGCCAACACACGCATAGCTCCGGTACATTTTTGCAACGGTGAAAGACCTTTTCTACCTGTAGCGTCACGTCTTTGTTGAAAATACATGTTATTTGTTGTCACAACATCCACTATACGAAGGAATAATGGTTTTCGCATTCGAAATCGACGCCGAAAGGTTGCATCATCATACATTGGGTTGTCAATAAAGTAATCTTGCATCAGGCGTTTCTCACCCTGCTCACGTTCCCGATCACAATACTTCCTTCTTGCTCTAGGAGGATGATCTGTTGTGTTCGCATCTGGCATACTTATGAGTAACTCGGCCATTATGTTATCAAGTTTCAGATTTTCTTGAACAACCCGTGCTTCCCATGCATCATATTCCGTATCAGAAGGTGATGAATCGGAATTCGCAGACGGGTTTTCATTATGCGACATTTTTCAAATGTAATATAAGTGAGAAGTTGCAAATAGATTGAGTAAGAAAGTATGTTGATGGCCTCTTTATTTATACTAGAAATTAATGGCTTTTAGTAATTTCTTAAGTTAAAGATAATGTTCATATTTCTTATCAAAATCAAATTCGAGGTTCCAATAAAAAATTGACACTTGTAAGTTGAAGATAATAATGATAATATATAGATATCGTATCCAAATAGTGATAATATATTTAGATATCTTATCGGAATAAAATCCGAGATTCCAATAAAAATCTAACACGTGTAAATGAAGACAATAATGATAATATATGATCAAACGGATGTGAAACAAACGGAAATAAAACCCACACCAATATATTACAAACGGATGTGAAACAACGGAAATAAAACACACGCCAAACCAGATTTAGTTTCCATAGAACTTCGAAATTAGAAATCGTTTCATGTTTTCTTCATCATGTGACAAATTGTCCTTCTGTAGTAGTGTGTTTAAATGTAAAAGTTGCATTTCCATTACCTTCATTTCTTTCATGTCTTGTGCCATTTCTTTCTTATTCTTTTCCCTTTGTTGATCCAATTCAATTCGTTGTTCATGACTTCAACTTCATTTTCTTTGTTGATCCTCATTGCACGAAACTCCGAAGCAATTTCATTTGTAGCCTTGCCTTTCCCTTTTCTTTTAGCCGCATCTCTACCCATCGGGCGTTGAATTGCTGAACCACCACTAGTTGGCGTTTCGGGTTTTGAATACTCTCCGTCTTCGGACGTCTTTGATCTTTTCGTGCTAGCACCACTTTCTTCTTCCACTTCAAATTCAGGACGAGAACGTGTCATGTCATGATCAACTTGCAGTTCCCACTTCGGATGTTTACACATTACCTCATTAAATACAACAGGATCATTAAACTTACCCCCGCCATTTGCCTCATAAAGTTTGTTAGAATTATTCTCAATATCTTTGGTGCTCATTCCACTACGATTTTGGCGATACGCTTCACGATAAGCAGAAATCCACTTTTGGGCATTTTCGTTGAGTCGTTTAAAACGACCTCTTATTTGATTTTCATTCTTCCTACTGATATTTTGTGGATTTTCAGCTTGAGTTGCATCATACAGTTCCTTTACTCGTGCCCACAACGATGTTTTTCTTTGGTTTTTGCCACGAATACTATCTTCACTTGCTATACACCATGCCGACATTAGAGCAACATCTTCGGCAACATCCCACTTGTTGCCTCGCCCTTGTTTTTAAGCATTTTGCGAGGATTGGGGGCTTTCTATGACATTAACTTGATTTGAATCGTGAAAGAAATAAATGTTTCCTGAGGGTTGAGCACTCATATAACCTTTCGAATCCTCAAGATTGAAACAATGATCTGGATCCATTGTTAAAAATAAAATTTGGAATAGATTAGGAGAAGAGAATGAGAAGTTGTATGAAAGTATATCAATATTACACTCTATAAATAGAGTATGAAAAATTATAAAAATCAAGATTGAAGCTCAGTCGCATGAGAGGCGGTTAATGATAACAATATATATATATATATATATATATATATAATATGTATATGTATGTGTGCAAAAGAGATCAGATTGCACATACACATACCAAACACACACACATCCCGCACACCTTCGTGAACCGAACAACCTTCGAACCTTCAATTAATCGACGATTCCGGCTCCGTTTCGGTAAGTTTCGCTTGGCACGGATCGATCCTTGAATGCATTAAGCTGTGTATGTGGTTGAAATTGATCCAAAAACATGCTTAAATCTATGTTTTGATTCAATCTTTCATTAAGTTGAAAACCGAGAATTCGGAACCGAGTTTTTGTGAAATTTTGGTGAAATAAGGACAAAAAGCTGTTGTAAACGATGTGTACATATTCTGTTTTGAATATGGCATGATCTGAATGGTTAAAACTCAAGTTTTTGGATCAAAAATATCAAGAACACAGCTGCTGATCCGTTACAGGCGAATGAGCCCAGTCGCATGACCCATTCATGCGAATGAGCCAGTCGCATGACTCAATCGTGTGATTAAAGCTTAGTCGCATGAGCCAATCGCACGAATGAAGGTCATTCGCATGAACCCTTGTTAGAGCTCATTTGCACCTCTGTCGTATGGTTCATTCATACGATTAAGCTCAGTCGCATGTTCAGTCGTACGAATGAGTCCATTCGTATAGCCTCAGTTGTATGAAGTGATCTGTTAGGAATTGATTTGACTAAGTTAAGGTTTATTGCTTTAGATTTGAACTGAAGGAGAGAGTTTTAACTGCCCTAGTATATTTGGATTAGTGGACATTTGCTGCAAGACATTAAGGTGAGTTCTAAATGCCCCTTTTAATATGTTAATGTTGTTTTGACAAAGTCGGGCACTGGCATGCGTATAAATAAATAAAAATGTGGTTAAGAGTTGAAATTGGTAAATTGTGATGGTTGGCGAGGTGGAGTTTTGACCCACCAATTATAGATGGAGTTTTGACCTATCAACGCCAGGTGGAGTTTTGACCCACCAATTATAGATGGAGTTTTTACCCATCAACGCGAGTTGGAGTTTTGACCCACCAATTATAGATGGAGTTTTGACCCATCAACGCGAGGTGGAGTTTTGACCCACCAATTAAATTTATAAAAAGTCCATAACTACCTTACGGGTATTCGATATGCATATCGTATGGGTTTGTCCTCGGATTGAACACTAGGACAAACAAATGAACCAATTGATGCTTTGTGAAATGTTTGATTTGTAACAGTTGATAAATTTATTGTTGAAATGTGATATATGTTAGAACTCACCAGTTTATCTGACTTAGTGTTTTATTTTTTTATGCATGTCAGGTGATAATGGAGATGTTCATGGAAATGATCCCGGGGTTAAAAATCCGGCTCTGGTGTATGATACTTGCAATGGTGTTGGGTTTTGAGAGTTATATGAAGTTTGATAAAACTTTTAATATGTCGGTTAATATATTGTAATAATTCTGGTTGTATAAACAGTTTTAATACAAAATATATATATACAATTCCGTTGTGTTTAGAATCTCTGAATTATATTTTTATAACCCAACTCATATCATCCTCTCTATTATATTATATATAATTGGGAGTGTTACAAAAGAAAACCTAAGGTTCGCATCAAAAGAAATATGGGTTTAACTGAAGGTCGTCTGAATGAACGAAAGCTCACATCATCAACTGTAAGGCCCCATTCCCGGGACGCTCACAGTTGGTCCTTCACAGCATAAAACATTACATATTATAAATTTAAGCAGCGAAATTAATTTAACAAAAACCATTCATTTCATTATAAGCACTGTTGCTAAGCAATACACCTTGTTTTAGTCAGATTACAAAAGAATGATTTAACTGCACTACAAAACAACAGTGATATTTATGGAGAATGGATGTCAGTCTTGCCCTGCCGAATAGCCATCCCCGTGTGCCAGTCTCAGCAACGTTTTACCTGCCAACAGGAAAATACATAAAAGTCAGCGTTGCTGAGTGAGTTCTAGTTTTATATTTAAAATACTTTACTTTTCATTCAAAAACCGTTCCTCATTCTCATATGTGATCATACATCGTATGTACCCTTAGGTAATATTATTATTATCTTCATCATCGTTCAATTCGTACTTTTACCATTATTCTTCCGGTATTTTGCAACACAGAGTTGCTCACCCATTAGCAATCTCAAGGATTGCAAGACTTTTGGTCTGTTGCGATACGGAGTCACTCACCCATTACCAACCACAAGGATTGTAAGTCTTCCGGTCTTTTGCAACACAGAGTTTCTCACCCATTTTCAATCTCAAAGACTGACCTTGTGTGCATCCTTCGAGGTAGCGAACCCGCATCACAGTTGAGCTAACACCTGCCAGGGGTGTGCACCTCCATACATTTGCTTGCAAGTCTTTCGTTCATTCATTTACGTTTCACTTTTCTTTATCATTAATCTTTCACTTTATTAATGATAATAATTCCTGTCTTGATCATGATCATACCACGTAGAGTCATACAATATTATTATTAATCAGTATAATAATAATAATAACCCTAATTCATAATATTAATTATATTATTAAAAATAAGGGTCATAATGAAAATCAGACATAATCATATGTATTTAATTAAACCTTAGTCAATATTGGTCCAAACCCTAAATGCACAGACTCCCACGAAATTCTGCATTTAATTTTAAGTGTTGGGTGCATGAGGACTATTTGGGCGCATGAGCCCTGTTTGGGCGTATCTCCACTATGCAGGCGCACCACTCCAACACTTAGCAATTTATCACTTAGGCGCATTAGCCTTTCAGGCGCATGGGAACACTTAGGCACATGGGAAGTCCAGGCGCATGGACACTGTTGGGGCGCATGAGCCCCAACACTTAGTTTCCTGACCAAAATCCTGGGCGCATGAACCCTGTTCAGGCGCATGGGATATACTTAAAATAATTCCAAGGAAATTCAGGTGCATGGGGTACTGTTTAGGTGCATGATCAACACTTAATAATTTCTAAGGAAATGTCTGGGCGCATGAGGTACTATTCAGGCGCATGGGTCTTGGGCGCATGAGGTCTACTTAGGCAACTTGATCAGTTGGGTGCATGAGGCGTTCCTAGGTGCATGAACACTTAAAAACATACTAACAATAACAATAATCAGTCCCAATCACCCGTGTAACATATTTTTAAACCTAGTTCTAACATCCTAATAACAAAAACATACCCATAATGTAAACTTAGCATTATAATCACCCAAAACATACCCCACCCACATACACATGCACATAAACATACGGGTAACATACTCAACATCATAAAAACACATACACATGTAATTTCCAGCCCCAAAATATGTTAAAACATGTAAAAAGGGGTGTCTAGAAACTCACCTTAGTTGTTTTCGGGTTTCAAACTCTTGAACTCGAACTTTCAAATGTTTCTCGACACCTTAAATCTTGAATTCTTCTTCTTTCTCTCTCTAGAACTTGAATTCTCTTCTCTTCTACTCTTCTTTCTTTTCTTTTGGTTGAGAAAGCAGGTGGATTGGATGTAAGGGCGGCCATACCACCTTTTTGTACAAAATAAATAAAAGTTTGCATTTTTAACACTTTTGGCCCCTCCACTTAAGTTGACTTTTATTTCTTTCCTTTTCTTTCTCTTTCTCTTTTATCCTTTTTATTTCCTTCGAGAAATACAGGTGTTACAAGTCCACCCCCCTTATATAGGTTTCGTCCCCGAAACCTGTTACTCCTCGAACAGATGTGGGTAATGTTGTCTTATTTCCTCTTCAGTCTCCCACGTAGACTCGGATCCCTTCCTGTGCTTCCACTGTACACGCACAAGAGGAACCACTTTATTCCTTAACCTCTTCTCCTTACGATCAATGATTGCCACTGGTTGTTCTACGTAGTTGAGCGTTCATCCACTTCGATATCCTCTAGTGGAACAATCATATCTTCATCAGCTAGGCACTTTCTCAGATGAGATACATGAAATGTGGGATGAATTCCACTTAACTCATCTGGCAGTTCAAGTCGATAGGCCACTTCTCCTACTCGTGCGATGATTCGGAAAGGGCCTATATATCTTGGGCTTAACTTACCTCGTTTCCTAAACGGATAATGCCTTTCCAAGGTGAGACCTTCAACATCAGTCAGTCGCCAACCTTGAACTCTATTGGTCTTCGTCTTCTGTCAGCATACGACTTTTGTCTATCTTTTGCCGCCTTCATGAAGGCTTTAATCTTTTCCAACTTCTCAGTCGTAGCTTCGACCACCTTGACGCCTCCCAGCTCCTTCTGCCCAATGTCTCCCCAACATACAGGCGTCCTGCATCTCCTACCATATAGCATCTCGTAGGGTGGCATGTCAATACTGGCATGATAACTGTTGTTGTACGAGAATTCTACTAACGGTAAGTGATCATCCCAACTTCCTCCAAAATCGATCACGCATGCTCAAAGCATATCCTCAAGCGTTTGTATCGTCCTCTCAGACTGACCGTCCGTCTGAGGATGATATGCGGTACTAATATGTAGCCTCGTCCCCATTGCGTCATGGAATCTCCTCTAAAACTTTGATGTAAACCGGGTGTCACGATCCGACACGATAGACACCAGCACGCCATGATGAGCTACGATTTCCTTGATGAACAGATCCGCTAGTCTTTCGGATGAGTATATCTCGCGAATCTGTAGGAAGTGAGCACTCTTTGTCAGACGATCAACTATCACCCATATAGCATCATACCCCTTCGGGGTACGTGGTAACTTCGTGATAAAATCCATGGTGATGTGTTCCCACTTCCACTCAGGTATATCCAACGGTTGGATCTTCCCGTAAGGTTTCTGGTGTTCCGCCTTCACTTGTAAACAAGTAAGGCACTTACTCACATACTCCACCACATCGCGTTTCATACCCGGCCACCAATAATCTTTCTTCATATCATGATACATCTTGGTAGCATCGGGATGAATGGAGTATCGAGTCTTATGGGCTTCGTCCATAATCTTTCCATGTAGATCCCCGTATCGAGGAATCCACATTCGTCCGAATCGGGTCTTAACACCAAGAGTGTTCTCGCCCAATTCCGTAACTAGACCTCTCATCCTTTCGGAGTTAAGACGATCTTCTTTTAAATCCTTGTCTTGGAACTCCTTAACCTGTGTCATCATGTCGGAGGTCATAATTAGCTGATAAGCCTTCACCTGGATCGGCTCAGGCCTTTCCTTTCAGCTAAGGGCATCTGCCACTACGTTTGCCTTGCCCGGATGGTAATGGATCTCGCAATCATAATCCTTTATGAGCTCCAACTATCGCCTTTGCCTCATGTTTAGATCCTTCTGCTCAAAGAAGTACTTCAAGCTTTTGTGGTCTGTGAAGATTGTGCACTTCGTCCCGTATAAATAGTGCCGCCAAATCTTCAACGCGAAGACCACCGCGGCTAGTCCTAGATCGTGCGTGGGATAGTTGACTTCGTGGGTTTTTAGTTGTCGGGATGCGTAAGCTATTACCCTTCCACGTTGCATCAATACACAACCTAGCCCAGAGTAGGATGCATCCGAATATACCAATAAGTCTTCATTTCCCTCGGGCAATGTCAAGACAAGAGCTTGTGTTCGTCTCGTCTTCAACTCCTCAAAGGCCCTCTCCTGCTCTTGACCCCACAGGAACTTCACGTCTTTGTGAGTCAACTTGGTCAAAGGTGAGGCTATCTTGGAGAAGTCTTGAATAAATCTCCTGTAGTAGCCCGCCAATCCCAAGAAGCTACGAATTTCGGATGGCATCTTTGGTGATTTCCATTGCATCACAGTCTCAAACTTTGCTGGGTCCACCATGATTCTGTCAGCATTCACCACGTGACCCAGAAATTGCACCTCGCGTAACCAAAAAGCACACTTGGAGAACTTAGCATACAGTTTCTCCTTCCTCAAGGTCTCAAACACTTCCCGAATGTGACCGGCATGCTCTTCTTCGTTCTTTGAATAAATCCGGATATCATCGATAAACACAATCACTGATTTATCCAACATCGGCCGACACACTCGATTCATCAAATCCATAAAAGCAGCTGGCGCGTTGGTTAAACCAAAGGACATAACGAGAAACTCATAATGTCCATAACGCGTACGAAAAGCTGTTTTAGGAATGTCCTGCTCCTTCACTTTCAATTGATGGTAGCCAGATCGAAGATCTATTCTCGAGAACCAACTGGCACCCTGGAGCTGATCGAACAAGTTGTCAATCCTTGGTAACGGATACCGATTCTTTACCGTTAGCTTGTTCAACTCGCGGTAGTCGATACACATTCTCATGCTACCGTCCTTCTTCTTCACAAACAAGACCGGAGCACCCCAAGGAGAGATACTCGGCCTGATAAAACCTTATCGAGCAACTCTTGCAGTTGCTCCATCAACTCTTTCATCTCCGTCGGAGCCAACCGATATGGTGCCTTAGCGACAGGTTGGGCACCGGGTATCAGGTCAATTTGAAATTCAATTTCGCGGTCAGGTGGCAATCCCGATAAATCTTCCGGGAACATGTCTGGAAATTCACACACAACTGGAACATCGGGTAGTTGTGGTGTTGGCGTTTCCACGTCCTTTACATAACATAGGTAGGCGCTGCACCCACGCCTCATACACTTCCCCGCCACCGCCATCGAAATCACCTTCGGTATCGTCGTAACCCGGTCGCCGTAAATGGTCACCAGACTTCCATCAGATGCCGTCAGTCTAATCATCTTCTTACAACATACGATATTCGCTTCATAGGTTGCCAAACAATCCATCCCTAGCACTACATCGAATCCACCTAGTGGCATCACATGTAATCTAGCAGCAAACCTATGACCTTCTAACTCTATGACACAGTTCTCTATCACATCAGTAACTCTAGTGGACTTACCAATAGCGGTTTCTACTTCAAAGGGCTCATTAATGCATTTACTACTAACATGGAATTTAGCACAGAAAGTAGCAGAAATGAAACTCCTACTAGCACCAGAATCAAATAACACAGAAGCAAGAGTTTGATCTACTAGAAACGTACCTGACACAACATCGGGGTCCGTCCTAGCCTCCTCCCTGGTCATGGTGAAAGCTCTGGCACTTGCCTTCTGCCCTTCAGTCCCGACCGTGTTCTTTGCCCTGAAACTCTCCGCTCTCTGCTTCTTGCAGTCCCTACTCATATGGCCCTCCACGCCGTAGTTGTAACTCCTCAACGGCCTACAGTCCCTGGAGATATGGCCCGGCTTTCCATATTTGAAGCACACGTAGAGCCCCATCCTGCACTCTCCCGTATGCTGCTTCCCGCACTTGTCACACCTTTTGGGCCCCGAGCTTGATGACCCCGCCCTACGGTCATCCGTTCTCATCTTCTTGTTTTTCGGGGTAAAACCACCACGCCCGAACCGTTTTCCGTTCCAGTTTCGGTCACCGCCACCAGCCTTCTTCACCTCCACATCTGTTACCTCCCTCTCATCATAGAGTCTCCCAGCCAAATCCACTGCCGACCTAAAAGTGCTTGGTCGAGCAGTAATCAAGTGCATACGAATGTCGGCTGGCAGTCCCTGAATGTAACGGCTAATCTTCGAGACACCGGCGTCACTTGATCCGGCACCAGCCTCGCCATCTCATTGAATTTGGTGGTGTACTGCTGGTGGGTCATGGTTCCCGCCTCGAGTTGTAGGAACTCCCTCTTGATCTTATCGAGTTCCCTGTGAGGACAGAACTCCTCAATCACCAGTTTCTTCAACTCGTTCTATCGTATTTTCCCGATGGCCCTGGAACCTTCAGCTTGGACAATATTGTCCCACCAGCATATTGCTGAGTCAGTAAAGGAGTGGGTGGCAAACTTCACCTTCTGATCCTCCTGGCACTCGCTGATCTCGAGCATCGCTTCCATCTCCCTTACCTAACGGTGGGTGGCAGCAGCATTGTCATTTCCATTAAAAGTCGGGGGCTTGCACCTCTGGAATGCCCCATAGCTGCATCCCTTGATAGTCACCCCCACTACATCATCCTTTTCCTCATCAGACACTACTATCTCAGGATCTGGTCGTTCCTCTTCTCCCTTGCTTTCCTTTCCAGTCGACCCTCTCCTGTCCTCCTTCTCCTTTCTCTCCTCGTTCCTTACATCTCGAATAACATCGATCACTACAGACGGCATAACTGCCTGCAGGACCTGGTGTACCTCATCAGCAATCGCCTCCCGAGCTGAGGCATTCAGGCTGGCATTCTCGTTTCCTTCATTCCTTTCATGAACCTCAGGGTTCACAGGGGTCGCCTCAGGAGCTTTAGCACTGCTCCTATTTGCACTCGGTCGACCTCTGCCTCTAGAAGCCATGGAAGGTTTCTTCCCAGCCATTTCTTATGCACTATAAGATTCAAACACTAAAACAGTCATTCAAGGAAGCAGCTCAGTTTATGTCAAGTATAGTAAGTCCCTAATTAGAGTGGCCAGTTGTGATTAGCCACTTACTTTACTCTCCACACCCCAAACACTTCCTATCCTGACTACATCAGCATCTAAATCTACTAAGAACACATAAATCACATAGCACACGCATATAATACTGATTAACCTTTAAGAAAAACAATACCTGATGGCACATGGCTACTCGGGCTGACATCCCTCTTCCTGTCCCATTTTCAGTTTAAGTTAAGGTTTATTTTGAAAATTTACTCGTTTCACTTAAATTTTAGCTCTGATACCAACTTGTAAGGCCCCGTTCCCGGGACGCTCACAGTTGGTCATTCACAGTATAAAACATTACATATTATAAATTTAAGCAGCCGAATTAATTTAACAAAAACCATTCATTTCATTATAAGCATTGTTGCTAAGCAATACACCTTGTTTTAGTCAGATTACAAAAGAATGATTTAACTGCATTACAAAACAACAGTGATATTTATGGAGAATGGATGTCAGTCTTGCCCTGCCGAATAGCCATCCCCGTTTGCCATCCTCAGCAACGTTTTACCTGCCAAATGGAAAATACATAAAAGTCAGCATTGCTGAGTGTGTTCTAGTTTTATATTTAAAATACTTTACTTTTCATTCAAAAACCGTTCCTCATTCTCATATATGATCATACATCGTACGTACACTTAGGTAATATTATTATTATCTTCATCATCGTTCAATTCGTACTTTTACCATTATTCTTCCGGTCTTTTGCAACACAGAGTTGCTCACCCATTAGCAATCTCAAGGATTGCAAGACTTTTGGTCTGTTGCGACACGGAGTCACTCACCCATTACCAACCCCAAGGATTGTAAGTCTTCCGGTCTTTTGCAACACAGAGTTGCTCACCCATTGTCAATCTCAAAGACTGACCCTGTGTGCATCCTTCGGGGTAGCGAACCCGCATCACAGTTGAGCTAACACCTGCCAGGGGTGTGCACCTCCATACATTTGCTTGCAAGTCTTTCGTTCATTCATTTACGTTTCACTTTTCTTTATTATTAATCTTTCACTTTATTAATGATAATAATTCATGTCTTGATCATGATCATACTACGTAGAGTCATACAATATTATTATTAATAAGTATAATAATAATAATAACCCTAATTCATAATATTAATTATATTATTAAAAATAAGGGTCATAATGAAAATCAGACATAATCATATGCATTTAATTAAACCTTAGTCAATATTGGTCCAAACCCTAAATGCACAGACTCCCACGAAATTCTGCATTTAATTCTAAGTGTTGGGCGCATGAGGACTATTTGGGCGCATGAGCCCTGTTTGGGCGTATCTCCACTATGCAGGCGCACCACTCCAACACTTAGCAATTTATCACTTAGGCGCATGAGCCTTTCAGGCGCATGGGAACACTTAGGCGCATGGGAAGTCCAGGCGCATGGACACTGTTGGGGCGCATGAGCCCCAACACTTAGTTTCCTGACCAAAATCCTAGGCGCATGAACCCTGTTCAGGCGCATGGGATATACTTAAAATAATTCCAAGGAAATTCAGGCGCATGGGGTAATGTTTAGGCGCATGATCAACACTTAATAATTTCTAAGGAAATGTCTGGGCACATGAGGTACTATTCAGGCGCATGGGTCTTGGGCGCATGAGGTCTACTTAGGCAACTTGATCAGTTGGGCGCATGGGCCATTCCTAGGCGCATGAACACTTAAAAAATACTAACAATAACAATAATCAGTCCCAATCACTCGTGTAACATGTTTTTAAACCTAGTTCTAACATCCTAATAACAAGAACATACCCATAATGTAAACTTAGCATTATAATCACCCAAAACATACCCCACCCACATACACATGCACATAAACATACGGGTAACATACTCAACATCATAAAAACACATACACATGTAATTTCCAGCCCCAAAATATGTTAAAACATGTAAAAAGAGGAGTCTAGAAACTCACCTTAGTTGTTTTCGGGTTTCAAACTCTTGAACTCGAACTTTCAAATGTTTCTAGACACCTTAAATCTTGAATTCTTCTTCTTTCTCTCTCTAGAACTCGAATTCCCTTCTCTTCTACTCTTCTTTCTTTTCTTTTGGTCGAGAAAGCAGGTGGATTGGATGTAAGGGCGGCCATACCACGTTTTTGTACAAAATAAATAAAAAGTTTGCACTTTTAACACTTTTGGCCCCTCCACTTAAGTTGACTTTTATTTCTTTCCTTTTCTTTCTCTTTCTCTTTTATCCTTTTTATTTCCTTCTAGAAATACGGGTGTTACATCAATCTAACAACATCACCATCACTTACTAAACATAGCAAACTCCAAAATATGATAGAGATAAAGCCAAAAAAAGAGATAATAGGGTATGTAAGCCGACCACCAAAGGCAACCCGAAATCGAACACAAAGAGTTATGTAGCAACGTCACAAAGACAGAGGTAAGTCAGAAAGGACATCTCAGCCCATTCTCTCCCTATATTTCCATGTGTCTAAAAATTCCTCTATTTAAAAGGTAGAAAAGCAATAAAAGCATAACAAATGCGGGAATGGTGGTATAGAAAAGGCACACTAAAGTAGCGGAAAAAACCCCCTAAAAAGTATGGTGGTCAAACTGTTAAAGTGTAACTTTATACCATTCCTTATCATTTCAAAATCATATAGAGTTAATTGTGCTAAATGTCTTATGGTGTATCACCTTTAGTTTGCATACTTGGAATGAATATGATCAAAACAATTTATAGACGACGTTAAATCAACTTAGCAAAAGAAGAGAACGTATGAACGCCCATAACATGTCTAATGCAAAATGTTTATAATTTAAAACATTTAGATATGTTTAATGGTTGGATTGAAGTGTTGTTATCATCACAGTGACAACTAAACCCTAAGACAACATTTGGTCGCTTCTCCCTCATCATATTTGCTCTCTTCTAATCACAAAGCTATATTTAGGCATTAAGTGAGGAAGAAGATTAAACCATATATAAGTGTCATATGATAATGATAGTGTAGTATAAATTCATTAAGAATATATATATATAAGACATAGTCATTTTTAAAGGGTGCTAATAAAGGGACACCCACAAATTTAAATCGACACCTGCCTATACTCCGCGTATGGGTCCATACGCGACCCATGCCCGGCATATAGGTATCGACCATTAATGCGCCATTAATGTCTGACATTTCACGTTATATCAGTCTACCTATACGGGGCGTATAAGTCCATACGCCACGTATAGGTCGGTGTCGTACATGACAAGCGGGTAGGTCCCCGACTGCTGCACCGACAGCTATACGCGGCGTATGTAGGGGGTGAGCCATACGTGGCTTATGACCCATACGTGGGTACCCTATACGCGGCGTATAGTTCTATACGTAGCGTATAGTTAGGGGGTGACCATACGTGGCTTATGACCCATACGTGGGTACCCTATACGCGACATATAGTTCTATACGCAGCGTATAGGTAGGGGTGACCATATGTGGCTTATGACCCATACGTGGGTACCCTATACGTGGCGTATAGATCTATACGCGGTGTATAGCTCTATACGCGGCGTATAGCTCTATACGCGGCGTATAGGGGGGGTTGACCTATACGTGGTTTTTGACCCATACGTGGGTTTAAACTGTTACGTTTATATATATTTGTTTTCTTATGCAGATATGTCTTCCGATTCAGATGTTGAAGCTGTCGTTGTTGACGTTATTGCTGATTATTCTTGGCTACAGTTTGAGCCCGGTTCCATTGAGCACGCTAAGTGCTCAAAATTTATACGTATGAAGATCGGTCATCAAAAGGTCGTCGATTGGGAGGTTATGGCCGAGCTCAGAGAGTGCGATAAACTTGCTGCTATTATCGGAGACGATACGCCATGGAGTCGTCTATTTAAGATCATGTTTTTACCTTCTTACCGTGAGCTGATTGTGGAGTTTTTATCCACCTTTACTTATATTCGTCCTGATGAGATGGAGGAGGACGATCAGCGCTCTGAGATTTCGTTTATGCTTTGTGGACATGCACATCAGATGTCCATTGAGCAGTTTGCCGTTCTCTCGGGACTTTATTTTGAGCCGGAGACTGTTACCCCTCTATTCACCGAGGGTATTACTGAGATGGAGGAGAGTCGATTGATAGGGTGGTGGCCTCAGATTGCTGGAGGTCCATTTCAGAGGACTAAGGGCAGGGTCACTGGCATTAGAGATCCTCTCATTCGTTACTTGTATCGTATGATCGTCACATCCATCACGGGACGTGGCAAGAGTCGGGAGCGGTGTACCATTCCCGACTTATTTTACTTATACTGTTTGCTTATGGGGACCAGGTGCAACCTGGCGAGATGTTTGGCGGAGTATTTTGCTTCGTATTATCATCGCCAGGAGCGAGGAGCGGTGTACGACGACACGCACATCACGGTGATTGCCCGAGCTTTAGGTTATCTTCCTCGGCATCTTCCTGACGTACGATTCTCTCTTCGACTCGGGGAGATCTGGCAGCCAGCACCTGTTCAGCAGCTCGGCATTGACGATCCACAGCAGCAACAAAGGCATATTCCGCATGATCAGCCACCACCCGACGAGCAGCCACATGATCAGCCGCCAGTACATCAGCCGCCACCTCAGCCACAGTTCCCTCAACATATTTATAGAGATGTGAGGCTGCCTGCACGTATGGAGACATTTATACAGGACATTTCTACGAGTTTACGGCAGCAGAGTCGTCGGCTCGATCGAGTTGAGGATCTTATGGAGTGGCACGTTCAGCTAGAGATTGCGCGAGCACGTGCTGCTGGTATTGATCCTCCGGAGTTGCCACCGCCTCGACATTACCCAGACTCGTCGTAGTTTCTATAGCATTGTAATTTTTATTTTGTTATGTATTTTAAAAACTTTGTTATTTATATTATCAGTTTATGTTTATCTTATATGTTTATTATCAGTTTATATTTATTTTATATGTTATTAGTTAATTAATATTTAAAATGTTCGGTTAATAAGTTATAAAATATAACTTATACGCAAAATTTATACGCAAAAATCTTTAGAAAAATATATCTTAAAATAACACAAAAAATAAACACCATAACCTATACGCCGCGTATGGGTCCATACGCGGCGTATAGGTTGTTTAAACATCTCAGCCAAGAGCCCAAGATAAAGAAATTGTAGCCTATACGCCGCGTATGGTGCCATACGCGACGTATAGCCCTGCGTCTGACAGACTTGTCTGACGAACTGTCAAGGAATGTTTGTATTTCCTATACGCTGCGTATAGACCCATACGCCGCGTATAGGGTATAAAATGTCAAGCCAACAACCCACCCTATACGCCGCGTATGGACCCATACACGACGTATAGGGTGCAGGGGTGTTGATTTAAAATGTGAGGGTGTCTAAATAAAGGGAGCCTTTTTAAATGAGCCCCAAACTTAAGATACACTCCACCCTTTAATGTTGGGTGTCATCTACAACCACTCCGCAATGCTTTATCTTTTAATAAGTGAATAATATTGCACACACCACTCATACTACTAATCTCATGAACAATGATTGATGTGAGAATTCTAAAAACATTTGATATATATGTTTCGAGCATCGCACCGATGCATAACTATCTCTTTATGTGTGTTTAAATTTAGGTACTCGTTGCTCAAACTTTATGTCTTAAGAAGAAAACCCTACATGAAGAAAATATGTTACTATTGGATACCAACTCACATATGTATTGAAAATTTTAGACTAAACTTAAGTTTGTTGATGACAAGCGAGTGAAAATGGGCATGCGATTTCGAAAAATGTCTATTTTATGATTCGTTAAAAAACAAAACAAAATAAAAAAATTTAAATTCTAGTGCGTGAGGGCTTATGTGGGAGTGGCTAGGGCTTATGTGGGAGTGGCTAGGGCTTATGTTGAACAACGGTTATTCTAGAAATAGAAATCAATTTAAGGGGCTGTTTGTTTGGGTCTTAATGACCCCAATCAGACCCAAATATCTGACTCGGTCAGACCCCGCTGTTTGGTTTGATGATCACTTAATGAAAAAGACCTCTTAATGAGCTCTTATTAGGTCACACAACATTGAATGTCTGACCAAATTCACCCACTTCTCTTGTCTCCATCTTCGTCCCCTTCCAAGCAACTGCTTCCTCCTTCCCTTCCCTTGAGGTCGTCGGCCTCCACCGTTGCACCCTCACAGAGGTCGTCGGCCTCAACCGTGGCACCCCCACAACACCGTCGCCACCACCGTTGCACCCCCACAGCACCGTCGCCACCATCGTCGCCAACCCCCACAACACTGTCGCCACCACCATTGCACCCCACAGCACCGTCGCCACCACCGTCGCCAACACCGTCGCCAACACCTCGCCTCCTCCTTCCTTACAGGTACATCACTGTCACACCCCAACCTTGACGGTGGAAACGTCGAGATGTGAGAGTTAAGATCGTTCATAGCCATATAACGCTATTATTAAATCCAAATATATTATTCATAAGTTTTAAAGGTAACATTACAAACATAAGTCTCAAACAAAGATAACATCATGATATACAAGTTAAATGTGACAAGTTCATTCTTTTATTTCTCTAGGTCCAATCCTAGATGTGATAAGCTTCAAAGTAGTAATCATACTTGAGTATTTCCTAAAACATGTTAAAAATAAAAGGTCAACAATAATGTTGGTGAGATTTCCATAGTTTTCAATACATAAGTATATAAAAGATGACAATTCATGTTGTAAATTAGAGAACAAAGTAACTAGGGATGTAAGACAGAATGCACAATCAAACCTTGACAAAGTTTTACAAGTCTCAAACGTTTACAAAATATATACGATTAGCTAAGTGTACTTGGATCAACCAAGCAGGCTTGTCAGGCCCATAGATCTATGACGTCGCCAGGCTAGCAATAGTTAATGATTGTACATATATTCGACATTACATGGTAGCTATAAAGTTCAACTAAACACAACATATAGGTAAAATGCCATAAGTTTACAAGAATCAAACGTTTATGAGTGCAATGGTTATAATGTAACATGTTTCACCCCAAAGTGTGAAAATAGGAAAAAGGGGTATAGAAATACTCACATGGCAAATAAATATGTAATGAAGATTAATAAGAATAATAAACGTCATTCCAAGATGAATCGTCACAAGGCCCTAAATATATATATATATATATATACATTTACAAGGTTAAAGTTTTAATGATAAGGTTAACGTTCTAACAAAAACTAGGGTTTCAATAGAATTGTGAGGTTTTGACAAGTAAATAAATTTATTTAATAAAATTACTTATATTTTGATTCATTGAAAAGAATTATACAACTTAAGTGTTTTAATATAGAAAAGAAGTTAGGTACAATGATTGATAAGGTTTAAATATATTATGTAAATAAATCTTTGGAAATAACATGATTAAACAATAATTAGAAATAACGTATGGACCAATAATAGTTTATTAATTTAAACTATTATTTTAAGTACATTTTATAAGAATTAACCCAAAATGACATTTGTAACTAGTTTATGAAATTATGAAATATATATAATTTCTACAATTATCGTGATCAATCCATAATTAAAGAAAATATGAAATCCACAAATAAATTATTATTTAGAGTCCATTTTTATTAAAATAACTATTTATAGCATTTGTAGATAATATTTTATAAAATTTTTTAAGGTGTTTAAATAAAATAAATTTACAGAAAATAATTATGTAACATTTAAAATAAGGAAAGTTTATAAAACTTATTTTTATAATTTTTAAAATTTTTTATATATTTTTTAAAGGCTAAAAAGGCTTAAAAAATATGTTGAGGGTGCTCGGGTTCGAACCCGGGACCTCAAGCTTGAAATGTGAGTGGGGAACCAGTGAACCAAGGCCTACAGCCGCGGTTTATCTTGGTTCCCAATCCTTAAAAACATCGGTTACAAATTCCCCCAAAATTGTATGAACCCTAATCTGTTCAATTTCAAAATTGACTCCCAAATCAAATGATTCAACCCAATTAACCTTGGGGCTTTTGATCCCTGGGTGTGATCGAGTCGAATGGTGTATCGCACTTACTTGATTATGATCGATTTGTAGATTTTAGCCTCGGTTTGACTTCGGTTCACTTTGCGATGAGCAAAGTTTATTATTATTATTATTATCATTATTTAATAAATTAATTTATTAACCTTTAAGTTAACATAGAAACAAGCATAAACGAGCCCTCAAGGTTTCATTAAATGATAGAAAGGTCCTTCTAAAAACATAACGAATTTAACTTTTAGTTAATGAAAATCCAAAAGGTTACAGTCTCCCCAACTTTTAAGAATTTTGTCCCGAAATTAAGAATGAAACTTAAACGAACAGGAGACTTACGATGAAAAATAAGTGTACTAACGGACTGTGATTGGCATTTGATTACGGGTGAGATGCTTCACTTTGCGAATTATGGGATCTTATAGGATTCTTGACACAATGCATGCAAATTGGAACTCCCCCATTGGAGTGCGAAAATTATCATTGACAAAACTAACTTTTTAAGATTTGACACAGGAAACGTTAGAAGTGATGATAAGTTTCTAAGGTATATTAGACTTATAAGTCCCATTACTCTCAACATCTAGAATGAAATTATGTAATAAGGTGACGTTTTGAATCAATGAATAAATCCCGTAATTGTATGAAAGTTTGACCGATTAAATTTAAGAATCCTAAATACCACTATATGTAATGACACAATCTTAACGCGTATCTAGTGAACATGTATTGTTCCTTCGGTCAAACCGTCGGATTAAGAATGATACGATATGCTGAGATTTTAAGTTGGGTTTCCAAAGATGGTTAGAGATATTGCTAATAACAGAAGGTGGATCAATCATCAACATTAACGATCGATGTTTAACGGCACACCACGTTGACCGACTATTTGAGGTAAGTACGAGTCAATCCCTCGACCCGTTATCTCACATGAGTTATGAAATGTGCGAAACTAGTCAATAATGCACCAAACGTCATTATGTCATCAGGAAATATGAGGCAATTTGAACATATCCCAAGCTATGTCCACATCAGAATGAATGTAATAACAAGACTTGTAAGTCACAATCAAGATAGAGGTTTAGAGATTTTCGAGATTAGGAGTTCAAAGATTAATTAAAATAACAAGTATTGCATTTTTAATTACGGGTAAGGAATGGAACAGAGGTATCGTTCATGATCGGATCAGAATTTAAATAATTCAGAATATCGATGATAAGGACGATCACAAAATAGTTTTCCAGGTACAGCTTGCACACGCGGTCCATCAAACCCGTGAACATAACCGTTCGTCGGTATAACCAGAAAAACATGACATAGATTTATGATGACTTCATCTTGTACGAAAGATCGTTTTAGGAGAGTTATCACCGTGCAATTAAGTGTTGATGATAACCCGAGGAAAATCGATAAGTAAGAAGTAAAAGATTCCATAAAGCTAGATAGAAGCGACAAATCAAAACATAACAGCGTGAGAAGAGAAATCGATTTAAAATTTGGATGTTCCAGCCTTGGAGCTAGGGTCACCCTAAGGTGACAAAGACCTCTTTTGAGTTCAATATTCATACTTTAGCTTGACTGGCTGGAACACTATCATCGATAAATCAGATAACAGTGTTCAACCTTCAAGTTGTTACGTGTTTCTTGTCAATTGAAGTCTTAAAACCTTGGTAAGTTTGAGATCAAGGAATGGGGATAGTCACCAAGATGTGGTTATCACTCCTAGCTTGGTGGTGTATTTCCCAAGGTGTGACTCTTAACTACCAAGCGAGAGTTTGATCTTAACTCATTGTTAAGGATCCACAAGAATAAAACGAGGTAACTTACCATTAAGGTAAGGATAATCACTCCTATCTTAACGGTGAAGTTTTATCGAAACAAAATGTAGCAACATGAAAGACTTCATTAAAGTACACAATTCACTCCTACTTTGATGAGGTCATTTCATTTGAAGAAAACCACATAAATTTTAAACGAGTGAAATTATCATCAAGGTATGGATTTCACGCCTATCTTGATGATTGAATTTCATAATAACAAGAAAACAATCGAGAATTGGCATTGGTCACCAAAGTACGGGATTCAATCTTATTTTGGTGATGTCATTTCATTCGTGAAATACGAGTTCCAAAGGAAAATGATTGAAATCTGTCCTCAAAACAAGGAAATCACCCCGATTCAGAGGATGAGATTTCATAAAACACACAATAGAAAAAAAATTGAAAACCATCATCGAGATACAAAATTTTACTCCTATCTCAAGGAGGTAATTTCACTGGCAAAATACGAATTCGTAAGAACAAGAAGGATAAATGGTCATCAAGGTAAGGGATTCACTCCTTTCTTGATGATGCAATTTCATAAGAACAATGATGACGAATGGAAAATCATCACCAAAGTAAGGGAGTCACCCCTGTTTTGATGAGATAGAATCATTTAAGAGATACGAGTGTCCTTAGTCATAAGTTGACTTGCAGACTCTTGCATTGCCTACGATGCAAAACGGTTAGAAGATTTTACAACGCTCGACTTAGCAACGAAGAGAATATCGGTTAGAAATTCAGAAACTTCAAATTACATCAATGTAACATTGACAGGAAAAGAAAATCATGCTTGCTAGAATTAAGGTTAAAGTTCGGGATAACAGAGTTAATTGTGTTAGGTTCTCAAAGCTTGAATGGTTTAAGTCAGGAAAACAAGATCAATGACGGAAACGATTCAACACAGCAATGGGATGTAAACGTTTGGTTCAAAATAAAAGGGGAATGCGTTGACTTCTTAAAGTGCTACGTCAAACACAACTTTACGGAAGACACGCGTACTTATAAGCGAACACCCATCTCATGGGTTCTAGGTCAGATAAACGAATCCAACGGTTGAATCAGATTTATGTGTATACCTTGCATGGACAAGGTATCCCGAGATGCAGGTATTCCACCTTTCGGCATTGCATGATTGCAGTTGTGGGACACACTTTAAGGACATTTGAAAACCCTAAGTAACAATTTAAAGTTTTGAAAACCATTCGGTTTAGACGACCAATATCTTTGGATATATTAAGATTCATGTACACATTGGTCAAGGTATAAAGATAGTTACATAAGGCGCACAACGTATAACGATGTTTAATCGTAGGAATTAAGGAGCATAACGAGTTGAATATTAACGAGAACATTCTATAAAATAGGAATGAGAAGATATTAGAGTTTTGGATGATAAACCAGTCCAACGAATCAAGGGTCTTTGATATTTAAAATACAAATAGAATGGTTCCATTGGTAACACATTACCATTTGGAAACGTTGACACGTCAAGGTGAGTTGACCCACTTGCCTTAGAAACTTGTGTATATTGACCATAGTTTATCACTCATCCCAGAAATCCCCAGGTAAGCATAACTGGTCTCGCAATAAGATTTATACGATATGCTTGCCTTAGCCCGAAGGCCTTTTGCCAAGAAATCCAGAATACAGGTGTCTATATGTCACACAAATTTCTTAGGTTTATGAAATCAAAACCTTGATGAGATTTTCATAGATTAGACATAGAGTCCAAGGAATTAAACCCACGATAATAAGAGTAAATTCCACATGTCGTGAGAATAAGTTTAAGAAGTTTCATTTGTCGGGGAGAATCAAAGAGTCAAGGATAAGTTTAGGGAGACAAGTAACAAAGTTTAAACATTTACAAGGCAATCCTAAGCTAAGGCATCAAGTAGCACATAAGAAGACATAACATTATGTAGCATGCACACCATATGTATATTTATAGGAATATGAATATCATTCTATAAGGTTCATGCATAAGCTATAGTCTAGGTCACCATTTCTAATAACCTAAATCCCTATAGTTATGGGCTCTGATACCAATCTGTAACACCCCAACGTTGACGGCGGAAACGTCGAGATGTGAGAGTTAAGATCGTTCACAGCCACATAATGCTATTATTAAATCCAAATATATTATTCATAAGTTTTAAAGGTAACATTACAAACATAAGTCTCAAACAAAGATAACATCATGATATACAAGTTAAATGTGACAAGTTCATTCTTTTATTTCTCTAGGTCCAGTCCTAGATGTGATAAGCTTCAAAGTAGTAATCATACTTGAGTATTTCCTGAAACATGTTAAAAATAAAAGGTCAACAATAATGTTGGTGAGATTTCTATAGTTTTCAATACATAAGTATATAAAAGATGACAATTCATGTTGTAAATTAGAGAACAAAGTAACTAGGGATGTAAGACAGAATGCATAATCAAACCTTGACAAAGTTTTACAAGTCTTAAACGTTTACAAAGTATATACGATTAGCTAAGTGTACTTGGATCAACCAAGCAGGCTTGTCAGGCCCATAGATCTATGACGTCGCCAGGCTAGCAATAGTTAATGATTGTACATATATTCGATATTACATGATAGCTACAAAGTTCAACTAAACACAACACATAGGTAAATTGCCATAAGTTTACAAGATTCAAACGTTTACGAGTGCAATGGTTATAATGTAACATGTTTCACCCCAAAGTGTGAAAATAGGAAAAAGGCGTATAGAAATACTCATATGACAAATAAGTAGGTAATGAAGATTAATAAGAATAATAAACGTCGTTCCAAGATAAATCGTCACAAGGCCCTAAATATATATATACATTCACAAGGTTAAAGTTTTAATGATAAGGTTAACGTTCTAACAAGAACTAAGGTTTCAATAGAATTGTGAGGTTTTGACAAGTAAATAATGAAATTACTTATATTTTGATTCATTGAAAATAATTATACAATTTAAGTGTTTTAATATAGAAAAGAAGTTAGGTATAATGATTGATATAGTTTAAATATATTATGTAAATAAATCTTTGAAAATAACATGATTAAACAATAATTAGAAATAACGTATGGACCAATAATAGTTTATTAATTTAAACTATTATTTTAAGTATATTTTATAAGAATTAACCCAAAATGACAGTTTATGAAATTATGAAATATATATAATTTCTACAATTATCGTGATCAATCCATAATTAAAGAAAATATGATGTCCATAAATAAATTATTATTTAGAGTCCATTTTTATAAAAATAACTAATTATAACATTTGTAGATAATATTTTATAAAAATTTTTATGGTGTTTAAATAAAATAAATTTACAGAAAATAATTATGTAACATTTAAAATAAGGAAAGTTTATAAAACTTATTTTTGTAATTTTTAGAATTTTTTATATATTTTTTTAAAGGCTAAAAAGGCTTAAAAAATATGTTGAGGGTGCCCGGGTTCGAACCCGGGACCTCAAGCTTGAAATGTGAGTGGGGAACCAGTGAACAAAGGCCTACATCCGCGGTTTATCTTGGTTCCTGTCACACCCCGACCGACGGCGGAATCATCGGAGCGGACGAGGGAATGATTGATTGTTCATAACTCATGATTGTCTAATTGTGTAAATAATATTAAAATCAGATTACATGATAACATGAATTTAATAGATACAAATACAACAGTTAAAGTCACAAATAATAATTGTCTTTTGTTTTGACTAAGTCCAGGTCTTATATGATCAAGTAGAAGTCCACTAGCTTGCTTAACCTGAAATCATGTGAGAAAATAAAGTCAGCTAACGAATTAGCTGGTGAGTAATCATAGTTTTGAGTATACATATAGATTGATTGATTGATTGAGAATAATTCAATTCACAAGGTAACGTTAAGACTTATATTGCAATAGTAAAACATATAGATAAACTGACACAATAACAACCCCTTGACTTGACACTTGCAAATAATAGACTCCACACATACACCATAGTTTAACTCCTGCCTCTGGCACAATCACCACTCGACTATTCATATGGGGTGGGTTATCCAAACCAGTAGATCTACATTGTTGCCAGGATTGATTGATTGATTAAATTAGGGTTTTATTGTCGTCCAGTTTAGCATAATATGTTCACGTAATTGCAAGTAATAACATAACCTGTCTTGAATTGAATTTAGAATGAAACAACAATAGAATATCATGTTTGAATATATTGTATCACATGATTTCCCCCAAATAGGAAATGATATAAAAAGGGGATATGAATACTCACTTGATTGATGATATTAGAACCTGGAAGTGATAGATTAAACACCAACGATTTCCTTACGATTAACCTAAGGAACGGTGTCTAGAATTAGAATAATAATGATTTAGGAATTTGGGATGTATTAGGATTTCCATTTGGTTTTGAATGGTAGTTTAAATTGATTAATTTTATTTGGTTAAAATTGTTTGAAATAATTAAAATAAGTTTATTGAAAATGATTATGGTTAGAATTTTAAAATAAACGTATCAATACGCGTAACCGTTTGTTTTATTGTGAAAGTGTGGGAAATTAAATAATTAATTTTATTAATTAATTATATGATAATTAATTAATATATTTAATTATTTAAATTATTAAAAGAAATGAAAATGTTTTTGGAATGATTTAAATATAAATTTTTTATATTTAATCATGATTTAAACAATAATAAATATTATTTAAATAAAATAAAAGTAATTTAGTGTCGAATAATAATTTAATAAATTAAATTATTATTAAAAGTTCACTTTCGTATAATTAATTTGTATTATTTGTAATTTTTATTTATTTAAAACATTTATTAAAATAGATAAATGTTAAAAATAAATTTCAGAAATTAATTAAGTTGTTCTAAAAATTTTTAATGTTTGTAAAAACATTTTTAAAATTTTTAAGATTTTTTTCAGAATTTTTAAAGAGCTTAAAATGCTTTTAAAAAAAGTTTAAAAATTATGGAGGTGGCCCGGGGTCGAACCCGGGACCTCTTGGATTGCAAGTTACCGAAGAACCAGTGAACCAAAGGCACAAGGCCGCGATAGAAATGGATTCCAAATTGTTTTAACCTTCTTAACCCATTACCCCAAACACCCTATGAACCCTAGATCAAATCAACCCAAATCGAACCACCAATCGAATCAGTTAACGTTTATGTTCATGGGGCTTTTGTTCCCCATGAAAAATCGAGTGTGTTTGTATGTGTAATTACCCGTATTGTGTCGATTTGGAACTGAACCCGATGAAGAACAGTCGCGGCACAGGTTGATGATCGCTTGATGCTCAAACAGTGATAATACTCAAATTAAACTTTAGGGAAGCTTTGAATGATGATCTAGAAGCAAAACCTATTGCCAATTTGAGTTAAAAACGCTCGGAAATTGGATTTCAACAAGTTGCAGGTCGACGGGTTAGAGGGTGATCGAACGGGTGGTTTTTTTTTGATTGTTTTTAATGCATTTGAACTCGATGGGTGCTTTTAACTGATCAAACGTTCAGTAGTGCGGGATTTATTTGATTAATTAAGTTCGTGGTGCGATCTGCGGTCTGTAAAAGGGGCCGACAACTCGTGGGAGGGGAAACAGGCTCTGAATCGCACTCACATTATCAAATTAGTGTGCCCACGTGATTCGATTCTCGTTGTAGAAGATATTGGGACCGGTTTGGAGTAATTTAATCGAGTTTTGTAATGGTTTGGGGTTCGCCGGAGCTGTTGGCCGGCGGTGGCCGGACGGTTGCCGGGAGTCGAGAGAGAAGAGAGAGAAAGCAATTTGATTTTTTTTCAATTTACACAAATGGTCCCTGAGGTTTAGATGTTTTATTATTTTATGCTCAAAGCTTTATTTAAAGTTTTTAAATTTACCAATCTACCCCTGGACTTATAAAATTAATTGGATAATATATCAAATTAATTGTTTGTTAAACTTTATAACTTTATAATTTGTAATATGACTTTCCATTTAGTTGCTCATTATAAAAAAATTATTTATAATCATAAATTATTATAAGTTGTCTAAATGTTTCATAAATGAATAATTTATTTATTTATTATTATTATTTTTATTATTATTATTTTGATTATTGTAATTATTGGAATTACCATCAACGTATTAAACTTAATTGTTTAATTAACTTTTATTTACGAAATTACGCGATGTTACAGTCTCCCCTGCTTTAAGAAATTTCGTCCCGAAATTTATTCACGAGGAGGCTGAAACGAAAAGATGAGGGTACTGGGATTTCATTTGGTCCTCACGTTCCCAGGTGAACTCTAGGCCACGTTTAGATTCAAGCGGACTTTGACAATCGGTATTCGACTACGTTTGAGTTGTTTGACTTCCCGATCCATAATTTCCATAGGTTTCTCAATAAAGTGCATAGATTCATCAATCTGGACTTCGTCGAGTGGAATGTGGAGATTTTCATCAGCAAGACATTTCTTGAGATTTGAAACATGAAACGTTGGATGTATATTGCTGAGTTCTTAGGGTAGTTCAAGCTTGTAGGCCACTTTCCCAATTCGCTCGAGCACTTTGAATGGACCCACGTAACGAGGTGCTAGCTTCCCTTTCTTTCCAAAGCGAATCACTCCCTTCCAAGGTGATACCTTAAGAAGTACGAGATCACCGACATTGTATTCCATGGGTTTACGTCTTTTATCAGCATTAAGCTTTTGACGATTCTAGCAGCGACCAAGTTATCACGGATCTTATGAATTTTGTCGGTTGTTTCTTGTATCAATTCCGGACCAGTAATTTGTGATTCACCAACTTCAGACCATACAAGGCCTCAAATGGTGCCATCTGGATGCTGGTTTGGTAACTGTTATTGTAAGCGTATTCGATCAACGGAAGATGAGAATCCCACGATCCAATGAAATCAATGACACAAGCCCGGAGCATATTTTCGAGGGTTTGTATCGTTTTTTTTTTTCTTTTTTTTCTTTTTTTTTCCAGTCTAACCGTTGGTTTGCGGTTGATAAGCTGTGTTAAGATTCGGTTGAGTTTCGAGAGGTGATTGGAGACTTTTCCAGAAAACGAGAGATGAAGCGACCATCACGATCAGAGATAATATCTTTACTTGACAATAGATTGTTTAGGGAGACTACCATCATGTAATCAGGTTTTGATGATAACTCACAATGAAAGTCGATAGATAAGTAATAAAGGGTTTGATGTAGCTAGATCGAGTCAAAACATGAGAATAAAGGAAAAGAAATTGATTAAGAATTTAAATGCTCCAAACTTGGAATCAAAATCAACTTAAAGCGATCGGGTCTCTTTTCAAGTTCAGAGATCATGCTTTGGCTTGATAGGTCGAAACACTAACATTATTTCACCCTTCAAGTTATTACATGCTTCTCGTCACTTGATTACAACCATGGTAAGTTGGAGATCAAGAAATGAGAATAGTCATCAAGGTATGGTTTTCACCCCTAACTTGATGGTGTACTCTCAAAGTATGACTACTAGCTTACCAATCCAAAAAGTTCGATCCCAACTCATTGTTGAGGATCTACAGAAATAAGACGAGATAACTCACCATTAAGGTAAGGGAAATCACTCCTATCTTAACGATGAATTTTACAAAAAAAAAACAAAATATAATAAGATAGACTTCTTCATCAAAATCCAGAATTCACTCCTACTTTGATGAGGTCGTTTTATTTGAGAAAATGCAATCCATAAGAATGATATTATCATCAAGGTATGAATTTCACGCGTATCTTGATGATTGAATTTCATAATAACAAGAAAATAATTGAAGGTTGACATTTGTCACCAAAGTACGGGTTTCAATCCTATTTTGGTGAGATCATGTCATTTGTGAAATGCAAGTTCCAGAGAGAATAATTGAAGTTAGTCCCCGAGATAAGGAAATCACCCTAATCCAGAGGATGAAATTTCATAAAACACATCATTGAAGAACATTTATTGAAATGAATACAGATTCATCACCAAAGTAAGGGAATCACCCCAGTTTTGATGAGTTAGAATCATTTAGGAGATTCGAGTGTCCTTAGTCATAGGTTGACTTGCCAACCCTTGCATCTCCCACGGTGCAAATTGTTCAAAGTTCGACTTAACAACGAAAGGAAAAATATCTCAATTAGAAATTTAGAAATTTTCAAATTACAACAATGTAACAAAAGAAAATCACGATTTACAAATCTTGAATTAAATCAGGAAAACGAAATCAAGGACAAGAATTATTCAACACCACATCATTGGTGGCTTGTGCTTGTTGAGCATTAATGTTGAAAGCACGTCCTTGAGCCGTAGGAACTAGGCTGACAAGTTGAGGGCATCGATTGCGAAAATGGTTCGGATCACCACATTGATAGCATGCACGACCCTGGGTAATTGCAGGAAGATGTTGGTGAACTGGTGCATTGGTTGGAGCTTTAGCAGCACTCCTGCACACGTTGAATGTATGACCCAAACGACCACAGTTTGTGCATTGACGACACTGAATGTTAGCAGGATGGTGATAACTGCAGTTGTTACACTGCGGATAGGGTCCAGCGTATGACTTTTTCATTAGCGGTTGGTTGCTTACCGCTGGTTGATGAGTTGGAGGGACTTGATTAATTGGCACAGCAGGGGTAATCACAGCAAAGTTTTGAGAATTGGCCTTCCTCTTCTTGTTCCTGGAAGGCTCGGGTTGGTCGGTTTTGACGGTTTCGTTAGGAAGTTTGTCGGTACTCTTCTTCGATCCTTTCCTGGTTAGGGAACCAGCTTTCACATGATTATCTGTTAACTGCGCAGCCAGTCTGATAGCATCTTCTAGTGTGGAAGGATTCCTTCCTAGCACCGTATCCTGAATCTGCATAGGTAGTCCACCAATGTATTTCTCGATGGCACGAGAGGTAGGGGTAGCAAGATGCGGTACTAAAAGGCTCAGTTCGTGGAATCGGTTAGTGTATGCTAGGTTCTCGCCACTGTCTTGGGTTAACTCCCAGAATTCAGCTTCCAGTTTTCGGACTTCGTTTCTTGGGCAGAACTCTTTAGTCATGAGCTCTTTAACTTCAGCCCATGTTAAGGCTAGAGCAGCATCAGTTCCACGGGTTCGTTTCTCTCCGTTCCACCAAGTAAGTGCGCGTTTCTGAAGAACACTTGTGGCATACCGGACTTTTAGATTTTCAGGGCATTCGCTATTTAGGAAAGTGTTCTCGATGCTTTCGAACCATTGTAGTAATCCGGTAGCTCCTTCAGTTCCACTGAACTTAGTGGGGTTGCAAGAACTGAAATATTTGTAAGTACAAGTTTTGGGAGGGTTTGGTGCAATTGGGTTTTGGACAGTATTGTTGCTTTGGTTCAAATGGGTAAGTAGAGTTGGGATGACCGCAGTAACTTCACGTGCTACAATAGCAGAAATCTTACGGCCAGAGTTTCTAGATCGTGAACGGATTCGACGAGAAGACATTCTGAAATATCATTGAGATAGTTTATGAGAATTGGGTAATATGAGCTATACAACATGAAAACGAGGATCGAGAATTTGGCATAATAACGATGATATGTTCCGAGTGTAATCGTTTGATTCGTAAATCAAAGCGAGTACGTTGACTAATCAAAGTATTTGTGTCCACCACAACCTTAACGAGGACATGCGTACCTATAAGCGAATACTCATCTCGAGGGTTCCCAGGTAAGGTAATCAAGTTGTATGAATACCTTGCCTAGACAGAACACCTTAAGATACAGGTATCCCACTCTTCCAGCATTGCATGTTCTCGGTCGTGTGACACGGACTTTGACGAGATTTGAAAACCATGAATAACAATCGAGTTTTGGAGTTTGAAATCACTTGAATTAGGCACACAATGCCTTAGAATATGAGTTAAGATTCGTGTGTATATTGATAGATTCAAAGTGTAAGGAGAATCACATAAGGCATATAATCACATAATCAAGTATAAACATGTAAGGCACATAAAATCCTATCTAAGCATGTAAAATACATGAGAGGACTCATGTGTAAAGGTACTTAGTTATAGTCTAGGTCATTCCATTTCTAATAACCTAATTCCCTATAACCATGGCTCTGATACCAATCTGTCACACCCCGACCGACGGCGGAATCATCGGAGCGGACGAGGGAATGATTGATTGTTCATAACTCATGATTGTCTAATTGTGTAAATAATATTAAAATCAGATTACATGATAACATGAATTTAATAGATACAAATACAACAGTTAAAGTCACAAATAATAATTGTCTTTTGTTTTGACTAAGTCCAGGTCTTATATGATCAAGTAGAAGTCCACTAGCTTGCTTAACCTGAAATCATGTGAGAAAATAAAGTCAGCTAACGAATTAGCTGGTGAGTAATCATAGTTTTGAGTATACATATAGATTGATTGATTGATTGAGAATAATTCAATTCACAAGGTAACGTTAAGACTTATATTGCAATAGTAAAACATATAGATAAACTGACACAAAAACAACCCCTTGACTTGACACTTGCAAATAATAGACTCCACACATACACCATAGTTTAACTCCTGCCTCTGGCACAATCACCACTCGACTATTCATATGGGGTGGGTTATCCAAACCAGTAGATCTACATTGTTGCCAGGATTGATTGATTGATTGAATTAGGGTTTTATTGTCGTCCAGTTTAGCATAATATGTTCACGTAATTGCAAGTAATAACATAACCTGTCTTGAATTGAATTTAGAATGAAACAACAATAGAATATCATGTTTGAATATATTGTATCACATGATTTCCCCCAATAGGAAATGATATAAAAAGGGGATATGAATACTCACTTGATTGATGATATTAGAACCTGGAAGTGATAGATTAAACACCAACGATTTCCTTACGATTAACCTAAGGAACGGTGTCTAGAATTAGAATAATAATGATTTGGGAATTTGGGATGTATTAGGATTTCCATTTGGTTTTGAATGGTAGTTTAAATTGATTAATTTTATTTGGTTAAAATTGTTTGAAATAATTAAAATGAGTTTATTGAAAATGATTATGGTTAGAATTTTAAAATAAACGTATCAATACGCGTAACCGTTTGTTTTATTGTGAAAGTGTGGGAAATTAAATAATTAATTTTATTAATTAATTATATGATAATTAATTAATATATTTAATTATTTAAATTATTAAAAGAAATGAAAATGTTTTTGGAATGATTTAAATATAAATTTTTTATATTTAATCATGATTTAAACAATAATAAATATTATTTAAATAAAATAAAAGTAATTTAGTGTCGAATAATAATTTAATAAATTAAATTATTATTAAAAGTTCACTTTCGTATAATTAATTTTGTATTATTTGTAATTTTTATTTATTTAAAACATTTATTAAAATAGATAAAATGTTAAAAATAAATTTCAGAAATTAATTAAGTTGTTCTAAAAATTTTTAATGTTTGTAAAAACATTTTTAAAATTTTTAAGATTTTTTTCAGAATTTTTAAAGAGCTTAAAATGCTTTTAAAAAAAGTTTAAAAATTATGGAGGTGGCCCGGGGTCGAACCCGGGACCTCTTGGATTGCAAGTTACCGAAGAACCAGTGAACCAAAGGCACAAGGCCGCGATAGAAATGGATTCCAAATTGTTTTAACCTTCTTAACCCATTACCCCAAACACCCTATGAACCCTAGATCAAATCAACCCAAATCGAACCACCAATCGAATCAGTTAACGTTTATGTTCATGGGGCTTTTGTTCCCCATGAAAAATCGAGTGTGTTTGTATGTGTAATTACCCGTATTGTGTCGATTTGGAACTGAACCCGATGAAGAACAGTCGCGGCACAGGTTGATGATCGCTTGATGCTCAAACAGTGATAATACTCAAATTAAACTTTAGGGAAGCTTTGAATGATGATCTAGAAGCAAAACCTATTGCCAATTTGAGTTAAAAACGCTCGGAAATTGGATTTCAACAAGTTGCAGGTCGACGGGTTAGAGGGTGATCGAACGGGTGGTTTTTTTTGATTGTTTTTAATGCATTTGAACTCGATGGGTGCTTTTAACTGATCAAACGTTTAGTAGTGCGGGATTTATTTGATTAATTAAGTCCGTGGTGCGATCTGCGGTCTGTAAAAGGGGCCGACAACTCGTGGGAGGGGAAACAGGCTCTGAATCGCACTCACATTATCAAATTAGTGTGCCCACGTGATTCGATTCTCGTTGTAGAAGATATTGGGACCGGTTTGGAGTAATTTAATCGAGTTTTGTAATGGTTTGGGGTTCGCCGGAGCCGTTGGCCGGCGGTGGCCGGACGGTTGCCGGGAGTCGAGAGAGAAGAGAGAGAAAGCAATTTGATTTTTTTTCAATTTACACAAATGGTCCCTGAGGTTTAGATGTTTTATTATTTTATGCTCAAAGCTTTATTTAAAGTTTTTAAATTTACCAATCTACCCCTGGACTTATAAAATTAATTGGATAATATATCAAATTAATTGTTTGTTAAACTTTATAACTTTATAATTTGTAATATGACTTTCCATTTAGTTGCTCATTATAAAAAAATTATTTATAATCATAAATTATTATAAGTTGTCTAAATGTTTCATAAATGAATAATTTATTTATTTATTATTATTATTTTTATTATTATTATTTTGATTATTGTAATTATTGGAATTACCATCAACGTATTAAACTTAATTGTTTAATTAACTTTTATTTACGAAATTACGCGATGTTACAGTTCCCGATCCTTAAAAACATCGGTTACAAATTCCCCCAAAATTGTATGAACCCTAATCTGTTCAATTATAAAATTGACTCCCAAATCAAATGATTCAACCCAATTAACCTTGGGGCTTTTGATCCCTGGGTGTGATCGAGTCGAATGGTGTATCACACTTACTTGATTATGATCGATTTGTAGATTTTAGCCTCGGTTTGACTTCGGTTCACTTTGCGATGAGCAAAGTTTAGATTATGATTGTTTGTGTGTGTGTATCACGAATTAGATTTCACAGAGAGTTGAAAGGGATCAAAAGGGACATTTGCCCTCTGTTATATAGTTCCAATTCGATGAATTAATTGTCTAACGGCTATAAGTTTATGTAGAGGGTTTCAAGTCGATTTAAGGTTGTTTAATTTGTTGTTACAGGTGAAATTAAACATCCAATTAACTTAGAAATAACTGTACGAACGTGGATCCGTGTTTAATTTCATCATTGCTGCGATTTAAGTGGTGGGACGGTTTTAATGTTGAATGGGTTCGGTTTTGAGTTAATAGGCTAGCTTCTCTGCATTAATAATCTAACTAAAACACATGCTCAAGTTCGAAACGGGTTCACGAGCGTAATGGGACCGATTTGGAGCAAAATGGTTAAGTTTTGAGGCGGCTTTGGACTCGCCGAAACTCGGCCGGAGTCGCCAGCCAGAAATGCGGGAGAAGGGGGGGGGAGGAATGGTTTGGGTTTTAACATTTACACTCAAGCCCCTGTAGTTTTAGAATTTGTTTATTTATTTCCAAACTTCAATTTTAGTTCAAGTTAAATTACAGTTTGATCCCCGAGGTTTCATAGTTTTATTATTTTATACCCAAACTTATTAATTACAAATTTTAAAATAGTAAGACTTATATTGTTTTATCTATTAACAATATTATCTTTATTATTATTATTATTATTATTATTATTATTATTATTATTATTGTTGTTGTTGTTGTTGTTGTTGTTATTATTATTATTTAATAATTAATTTATTAACCTTTAAGTTAACATAGAAACAAGCATAAACGAGCCCTCAAGGTTTCATTAAATGATAGAAAAGTCCTTATAAGAACATAACGAATTTAACTTTTAGTTAACGAAAATCCAAAAGGCTACAATCACAAAGAAACCATAGGAGCAGATCCACTGTTAAACACCAAGGGTTTGTAGTGAGACTCAATTACGTTCACCCTCATGATTTTTTGCAGTTTTAGTTCGTGAATTTCAGCGTTATGATGTGAATTTTGGGATTAGGATGGGTGGTTTTATGTGGTGAGATTAGGATGAGTGGTTTTATGTGATGAGATTAGGATGAGTGTGTAGGTTTTGATGGATGGAGTATGTACTTTTATTTTAGTTATTAGAAATTCAGCTGGATCTCTAGTGTCAATTATCTTTATTCTTATGATGATTTGTAGTTTTAGTTCGTTAATTACAGTTTCATGATGTGAATTTTGAGAATTTCGATTGATTGATGCTAAATTTTGGTGTTTTAGTCAAGCGGTTGGTTGTAGGGTGTGTGAATCGGATGTGTTGATATAGTTATTCAGATATTCAACCAAACAGTCTTAAACTGGTTCAGCACTTATTGGTTCAGATCTCTTACTGGTTCAACACTTACCCTTTCAGAAGCTGTCAAACAGCACCTAAGATTCTAATTTTAATCTTATGAATATTTAATATAACTTTAGAGGATAAAAGATGAATATAGGTTATCAAAATTATAAGGGCGGCCATTAAAATTTTATCGAGATCATGGTTTTTAAAACCGTACCGGACTGGCCGATCCGACCGGGAACTCGACTCCAATCCGGTCCGGTTCGGTGCTTAAAACCATTTTAACATTGAACCAAAGGTTAGACCGGTTGAACCGGACGAACCGGCAGTCAGACCGGGAACCGGACCGGTTGAACCGGTTTTTTATATAATTTTTTTATTTTTATATAATTTTTACATATATTTATAAAAAATAATTATAATTTTATCCGGTTTTTATATACGGTCCGATCGATTGAATTGGTCCGACCAGCGGACCGGTAAGACATCCGGTTCACGGTCCGGTCCGGTTTTAAAACATTGGTCGAGATCAACGACTCAACGAGTAAGAGAACAATGGCACAGTGAGGCGATCCAAAAAGAAGAAGCGCATAACTACCTTAACATGTATTTGGTTGACCGTATTTGTAGGCATCGTGATTGTTTGAAGTATTTTTTTTTTCTGTTTTTTTCTTAAACTTTGTAATATTTATTAAAAGTCAAAATATAGTATTTTATTTGTGTTGTCTTTAAATAAATAGTGACATTGTAATTTGTCAAATCAAACAGAAAAAAAAAACTTGTTTACAATCAATTCGTTCATTTGTTAACACCAACTATTCCTTAATGTCACGTTAGTCATGATCAAGCTCATGAATCACAAGTTCCATGATCCGGTTAAAATGAATGAATATAATAATTAATGATGATTACTATTAATGAAAAAAGTTCACAGTTACTAAAACTATTACACACTTTTAATTAGTGTGAGGGGTGCAATCGCTACTACATACGAGCTATTTACGTAACAACATTTATTCCTCACACTTAACAAACTATTACACATTAGATACCAACACTAGTATAAAAGCATAGTGCGAGTGGCTTCCGCTCCTCATGAGTAAGATTGAGAAAAAGGGTGAGGAATTAAATTAGCTCGACCGTAAGGGAGAGGAGAAGACAGCAAGCAGAAAGTGCGTAGCATATAAGGCGGGCTAAAAACCGTCCATTATTGTCATTTTACCCGCCCCATTTGTTTCTTTTTGTACTAGTGCAACATAACATAAAAAAATAAATTAGCAAAACAATTAAGAGAAATATTTCTATACTTTTTTTTTCTATTTATAGATTAAAATATTTTTATATCATTTATATAACCACATTAGAATATAGGACAAAACTAGTATTAAGCCCCCCGCGTTGCGGTAAGGGGCATAAAACCATATCAAATATCACAAATATTACACACCGTCAGCGACCATCAACAAAGTAAAAGCTTCGTATTAAAAAAGAAATAAAAATAAAAAAATAAAACTAAACGGAAAGTAGACGTAAAAACGTTAAACCACGCACGTGACGCGTAAAAAGTTAAAAAAATAAGTAAGTCGATCTAGGACCCACGCGTTACGACGGGTATGTTAAAAGGAAAAAAATAAGCATAACAATGTTGAGCCTCAAGTGCACGTTACGACGTGTTAACTCTCAAAACTTAGACCGTAAATCAAAAATTTTGCAAAAATAAAAGTATTTTGGACTAAAGTTGAAAGTGAAAAATTATAAGGGTTAAATTATAAAATATATAAAAGTATTGGGTTTAAAAACAAATGTTAAAAGGAAAAAAAAAGAATGTACAACTTTTTGTGCACATTGTACAATAATTAATGCATACCATTCAACACTTAAAACTTAACTGACTAAAGAACAACTTAGGTGGTGTTTGTTTTTTAAAAAAAGAGCTTCTAAAGCTCTTTTGTTTGCGCCAAAAAGAGGCGGACAGATGTTTGAGATCTGCAGAGTGTTTGTTTTTCGAAAGACGTTTCATTAAAAAACGTCTGCAGAAGGTCTGCATGGAGAAGATGTGAACCTATGTCTTTTGAGATCTTCTAACCTCTTCTCACATCTCCCCACCCCCCCCCCTCCCCCATCGACCACCCCACCTCCCCCATCGGCCACCCCACCTCCCCCACCGGCCGGACCACCACCGCCCCACCACCAGCCCTTCCGCCGCCCCACCACCAGCCCTCGCACCACCGGCCGAACCATCCCCTGTCGATCCACCCCATCCCCAATCATCTCACGCTCCATGGTCTGTGGCGTAAGTCCCATCCCCGACGAATCGTCACCGCCGGTAATACATAAATATATAAATATGAAATACTAGTTTATTAGTATTATATTAATATACTAGTTTTAGCAATCCCGTGTAATACACGGGTTGAAAATATGAAAACAATATAATTCATAAAATATAAATATTTAGTATGATTAAGTTACGTATTACTATAACAATGAAAAATAAAATGTTACATGTATAAATTATAAATATTCAAATATTTTTTTTGAATGATATAATTTATAAGTGGCTCATGTAAAATTAAAAACAGTTATCTTGAAATTACACTAATCTAAAATAAAAAATATATCAATAAATATTTTTTTCTTTTTTTTAAACTGAATCTTATTTAGTTATAAAAATATGTATAGTTCAAAACAATATGATTACACAATTAAGTTGATATAAAAGATTAAATTTAAAATAAAATAAATTATTACTATTAATTGAGTTTCCTAAAATAAAAACTTGACTAAAATAATATATTAGTTTAGGTGGGAAAATTTTTTTAAGGAGTAATATGAGAGTGTCATGTGACATTCTAGTTACTCTTTTATTATATAGTATAAATATAATATAAATATAAATATGGTATTTAGGGTCTCATTATTTTAAACCATTATGTATCATAGTTCCGGATAATTTGGTCAAAAGATTTTAAATATATATTTTAATATAGTGAACGATTCGGCAATACAAAATTCAAGTCAAAGAAAAATAAATAATACGACTTAAAAACAAAACCGTGGTGGTCACCTTGTAGCAAGTTTCTTTTCTAAATACTAGAAGGGTGCCCGCGCAATGTAGCGGGACGACATTTTACATTTGGCACGTGCATTTAATATTTTGTTATTCTTGTAGTAGTTTTACAAAAGTTTATTATGTTTTTTTCTAAGCTAAAATTTAAAACAACAGATAAATAAGTTCTACATGACGACTTATATATACGTATTAACTTATTGTACCTCACAAAATACAGATCGTTTCAGCAAAAAGTTTACACCAAAATATTTAAAAACAAAAACAGGTTAAGTTGTAGTCTCAAAACGTTTTTTAATATGATAGATTAAAAGATAGAGCTGAAATCTTAAAATATATTAAGTTTTTTTGGTGTATGGTTAGATAATATAAAATTTTATGTAAATATTAGTAAGTGTAAGGTTATTGTGTAACTAATTATAAGGGGTAATGTGTAAATAATGTTATAAATACGATTTTACCCTTAAAATTGATTGTATCTTATGTATTGAATATAGTAAGTGTTCTTAATTTTTTAGTATCTTAAAATACCCCTCTCATATGCTTTATATATAGTATAGATAAACATATAATTATATCATAGGTGTTGGTTAGTATACAAATTATAATTTTCATACAAATCGTACGGAATCATTAGGACATGGCATGTGTTTTTTGGCGGAGATGTACTTTCGTTTGCATCAAAATTACACATATAAGAAATGGTGTAGTTTGAACATTACCGCAGGCGGGCGGGGCAAAATTAATTTCTATTAAGGGGGAGGGGGCGAACTCGATATTTATATAAAAAATATACATTGCCAGACCAAATATTTACACTAACGGACTAATTAAGCAAGTTATATTCATAATTACGCAATCTATATTCATAATTACGCAAGTTGTATCTATTATTACGCAAGTTGTATCTATTATTACGCAAATTTATAATTATACAAGTTTTGTCCATAATTACACAGTGATAATCACACAAGTTATACGAGCAGCATGTAGACGTTTTTAAAAATGTACATTTTTATTTTAAAATATATAACAATACTATACTCATATTAAAGAGAATTGCAGGATCGGTGTTTGTCACTAAAACTTAGTTTTTCTCTCAAACTCACTTATACTACACTCGGATCAGATGAATCAGAGTCTTTTCTAAGAGCCGATAATAATATACTAAGTAACAAAGAGCACAAAGATATAGTTTTCAAGGTACTTGTATATATTAGTTCTCAACTCAAAGTATTACAAAACTCTTACAAGCATGCGTTCATGAGTTACAATGAGAAACTATATATACTACTACCTACAGCCGGATATACTTTGATACCAGCTGCGAACCTATGACTATAGCCTATACTACAATGCTAGAGTTAAGGTATCTTAGATAAAGTATTATCTAAGATATGGTAGTCATGATATGTCCATGACTTACCTTTTGTTACTAACTAAAGATAGTAACTTTACTAACAAATAAAGGTGAACAGTGGAATAAAGTATGGTCAACTACATGGCTTTTGAGAAAATGCCATGCAGTATATCAAAGGTCTGCAGCGGACTGTCAGGAGGACCATACTTATGTCCACTGGTTCATAGTACTGTCTTCCGAAGGTTAGTTGGCTTCGGAAGAACAACTTCTTCTGAAACCACCTATACTTCGGAAGACACTACTTCCTTCGAGGCTTGAGGATTTCTTCTTCGGAAGTTCTCTTCTGATCTTTTCTTCTAAGTCTTGAACTTCTTAAGTAGACACTTTGTCTTCGGAAGCAGAATTTGTCTTCAGAAGTTCAGCTTACACTTTCTCTTCGGAAGAACTCTGTTTCCTTCGGAAGCTCCATACTTAGCTTCGGAAGCCTTTTATCAGATGTACCAAAATAGACTAAGTGATTTGGTTTTGGTTGCACCCGCCATCTTCCTGATCCAACAAACTCCCCCTAGGCTGATGCTACCAAAATCTCACTTGTTTCTGCTTCTCAAAACTTTTAGCACCAGGGAAAGAAGATATTTATCAGTCTCTTTGTTCTTCCCAGAAGTGGTGCTAAGAAGCTTATACAAATCATTCGTGGACAGGAGATCCAGTCTGTCCTTTTGGGACATGTACCCTTTGTTGTGGCCCTCTGAAAAGAGATAGTTGATGAGAGCTATAGTCATACTCCCATCTAACTATTGGTTCCAATTCGGGTCCTTCCACCATCTATAGAAAGGTTGTGCCTTTGGTTGTTAACCTTTCCTTGTCTTCCTTCTCTTTCAGTTTCAACTCCTCTTCAATCTTAGCTTTTGTGGTTAGCTCAGCAAGATGAAGGCCGCTAAGATGATTTCTGATATGAGTAGCAGTTTCAGAGTTTGAGGGATTGGAGAATGGTTTATCTGCTAACTCAGTAATATCAAACCTGCTAGAGTGCAGCAGAGAGGAGGCATTCAACTTGTTTTTTTCTCCATTCTCTCTTTCCATAACAAAGTTGTGAGAAGCTATATCGAACCTCCACTGGATTATTTTCTTTCTAGGTACAAGAGGCTGACTAGGAATCTTGTCCCCTTTCTTTGTGTCCAGTAGAGTCACCAGCTTTCTTCTCAGTTTCTTTTCCTCATCATTTAATAAATCAGAGTTAAGACCAAGAAGTGTAACAGCTTGGTCCAATGTTCCTCGGGGCAGATCAAGAAATTCATTTCTTGTGAGAGAACGTGAAGATCCATCAACATAGGTTAGATTGATAGATTCTTCCTCACAGGAAATGTCGCTCAGGGTTGTGCAGTTGATGAGCCTCTTCTTGATAGCCTTGAACTCCTCTAAGGAGAGATGTTTGGAAGGCTGAGGGGATGGTTTGGAAGTTTGTTGGGTAGGTTGTGTAGTTGTAGTTCTGGGGAGTGTTTTGGGTTTGAGGGTGAGTAGTTTGGGTGGTTGAGGTGAGGAAGTGGGTAAGGGTACTGGTGTAGGCTCAGGTGTGTAGGGTTCAGGTTTGATGGTGAATGGAGAGGGAATTGGTTCAGGTTGAGGCTGAATGGTTGGTTTGTAGGTTATTCCCTGTCCCCTTCTATACATCTCTCTCCTATTGCCCAAACGGATGTCAGCCTTGATTTCACTGACAATCCGTTGGAGTGTCTTTTCAGACATGGGTCCCACCTGCCTGCCAGAGAAGCCGTGAGCCCGGAGATAGTCTTTCATCCAGGCTTTCTCACCTATCTTCTTGGTTACAGTGAGCCTATCTTCTTCTTCATTATTTTTCTTCTAAAATGCTTGATTTTATGATGTATTTTTTATAATAAATAATGTCATTACAAAAGTTATACGTGTTTATAACAACAAGGGGGAAAACGTAAAATGTCAACAATTGTAGTCTATATTCGAATTTACCACTCCAAGCACATTACCTGCATGATTATTTCATTTTAAATCTAAACCGTTCATCTATTAGATCTATGGTTGGTGTTGCTTCGTACATTTCGCATATATTTCTCTCTGTACCGTAAATTTTCCCTTGTATTATATATATATATACTATGTTAAGTTTAGAAGTGAATGAATAGTAGGTTTTAGAATCATAGCCCGTCCATGTACAAATCTATGATTATGGTCTGTATAAAAGTTGTTATGCATGTGGTATTATCCATTCTCCCTTTTAAGTAGGGTTCGAGTGGCTTTGTCGTTTCCACGCTTGGTGGTCCATGTTTTGCTATGACAGAAGGGAAGGAGACGGGTGGAAAGAGTGGCCCTTGGCTTCCCATTTCTGACCTATCCATGCCTCGGGTTACTCGCCGGAGCTCTGCCTGTCGTCACCGCCAGCCTGTATTTTTGATGGCTAGCCCTAGGCGGCGAATTTTATTGTTGTGATTGGCGATGTCAGTCGCTAGTCGGATCTGGCTTCGTATGCATAACAGCCACAAGACCCTCAATAGTGATGATCTATTTATTGTTGGTGATGCCTAGACCATCACCACCAGGTCTGCATGCATGACTGTCAGCAGACGGGTGGAAAGAGTGGCCCTTGGCTTCCCATTTCTGACCTATCCATGCCTCGGGTTACTCGCCGGAGCTCTGCCTGTCGTCGCCGCCAGCCTGTATTTTTGATGGCTAGCCCTAGGCGGCGAATTTTATTGTTGTGATTGGCGATGTCAGCTGCTAGTCGAATCTGGCTTCGTATGCATAACAGCCACAAGACCCTCAATGGTGATGATCTATTTATTGTTGGTGATGCCTAGACCATCACCACCAGGTCTGCATGCATGACTGTCAGCCCTCCTTTCATTTGGGAACCCTAGGCAGCGCTGCTATTGCTAAGGGTGAAAATATGATGGTTCTTCCTATTTTTCAAAACCCTTTTTTCACATCCCCATGTCCGGTCGTGGTCGCCTGATGTGAGTTGGTGGGGATGGTTTGGCTATCATTGGTGATCTAGTTGTTGTAGCTGTTTTTTGGGTTGATTCAATGGTTATTTTGTGTATTCCTTCCCTTTTTATGGTATTGGTGACCACTTCATTATGCCGATAGTGGCGGATATTAGATCATCTAAGGCATTACTATGTTTGTGAGGAGGTTGCTGACCGCCTTTGTTTCTTGAAAGATCTTAATTATCGTCTAATCAGGTTTTGTTGGTTGGGCTTTATTGCGTGGCTCTGATGATCTTAAACACAAGAAATAAAGTTGAAACATGTGTAGGGTTGGCATGATAGATCTTGAGGATGATGAGTTTTTATTCGCAACCCTCCGCAGCCATGATGCCTGAATTTAATTTATGTTCCTGGGCTTAACAATGTGTGATATAAGCCGTCCCACGTTTGTTTTTTGACATACATTATAATTTATACGTTGGAAGTTGTGATGATAGTGTGAAATTGTAAAATGTTATAATCATTGGATTACGTGCGTTTATTTGTGATTTGGTTTTTAACACATTTATTACGTGTGCGCGCAGAGGAACAACCCTATTTTTCTTAATTATATATGATAACAAAATGAATTGAAATGTATTGTAGTTTACTCTTAGTGAAGCTAATGGTACAAGAAGCTTATGTAGTAAACCAACCCAACAAGTAAGCTTCACGTGTAACGTGTTGGTTGCAATAAACTTAAAACAGACCCACAAGTGTATGAAACTAAGATATTTTCTAATTAGACTAATTATAAGGTGTGAGATGGGTTTTAAGTTGAGTTTTGATTAATATATGTTTTTAGGTGTTTCTATAGTTGAGATAGCAAAACTATCCGGTGATGACTTAGCGTGTGATGGGGTGAGCATACAAAACTGATAACCGAAAAAACCCAACCAAACCTAAAATAACCAAACCGAAATAACCAATCAGTTGTAGTTAAGATGGGAACCGAACCATTGGATTACGATTTTTGTTTTCCCTTATTCCATAATCGAAATAACCAAATCGAACCAATAGCCATATATTCATGTATTTTTCATATGTTTACCATGCATTTTCATGTAATTGAACATATTTTCATATATTTTTCATGTATTTTTATATATGCTTGGAACATGTTCAAAACATTTCAAAACAATGAAATTGAGCTCCATAACCAAAATTATAACATCAAAACTAACAAACTGAAAATAACCGAAACCGAACTAAAATCAACCAAAAACTGAACCGATAACCGAACCGACACTCGGTTTCGGTTTTGGTTGCTTGAATACCAATAACCAAACCATCGGTTTCGGTTTCGATGGAGCATAAAAATCGGACCGAACCAAGTGTGATGTGGACACATCTGCTAGTTAAGATAACGGAAGAAGTGTAAAATATTGATTCCGTTATTTGAATAAGTGGAATATTATTACTTTTGTGGCTTCTGCTACTTGAGATAGCGGAAATGTCTACTCATAGGCTCACGAGAAAGACTATTGTAACAGTCACGTTAAGATATGATTATGTACCTCCAAACTCGGTCAAAAATCAAGTCTAATCAATTTCTTTTTAACAAAATTCAGATGTTTAAAAAATTTAAATACCCAACTTCACGCATTCATATCTTACTCGCGTTACCTTCCATTCTGTCACCATATGTTTGGTGGCGTAGATGTGTCATACTACAACGTTAACTCGTAAAACAATATCTGTAACAATCTCGTTTAAGTGTGGTTATTTACCTTCAAACATGATAAAAAATGAATTTAATCAATTTTTTTAACAAAATCCACTGTTTTAAAAACTCATATACCAAACTTCATGCATTCATATCTTATTATCGTGTTAACTTATGTTTAGTCATTGTTTGTTTGGTGGCGTAAATGTGTCATACTACAACGTTAACTTGTAAAACAATAATTGTGACAAATGCGTTTAGGCATAGTTATTTACCTCCAAACTTGATAAGAAAAATCAATTAAATCAATTTTTTTTAACAAAATCCACATTTTAAAAAAACTCAAATACCCAACTTTATGCGTTCATATCTTACTCGTCTTACCTCCGATTCAGTTACTGTTTGTTCGGTAACGTAGATGTCTCATAGTACAATGTTAACGTGTAAAATAATAACTGACAATTGCATTTAGGTAAGGATATTTACCTTTAAACTGTTGGAATAAGTAATTCCATCCGGGTTCAAGAGTTATATGGGTCGGATAATGAGAAATCACAAGTTGGTGATAATCTAGAATTAATGCAACGTGACAATTATCTCTTTATCTTAAGTTGAAGATAAGGAGGAGTTCACAATTCAAATTATAGATAGACTAGTCTTGTATTTAGATAAAGATTAATCAAGTAGGATTAATCCTATAAATACCTAGCCATGTTGGGTTATAGGTATGAGTTTTGTAATCAGTTTTGAGTTGATTTTCTGGTTATAATAAAGTTTATGTTGCTTGAAATCAGTGTGTGTTCTTGATACTAGCTTTGAATTGGTATCAGAGCTCCCAAAAAGTTCTCAAGAACACCAACAATTTCAATCAACAGCGAGAGGTGCGGATCCTGATCAAGTAAGAACCAACACTTAACCAAGGTCAAGAGTTACAACCCTGGACCAGAGCCCGCTAGTCACCCGTACGTACAGGCGAAGATCAAGGAACATGGCAGAAGTCACCACACCTGCATCAACAACAAAGGAAACTCTCCCATCCTCGTTCTAGTGTCCAATGCTCACACTAACCAACTACACCACCTGGGCAAATCGTATGAAGGTAATCTTCAATGTGCATAATGTTTGGGATGCCATAGAGCCGGGAAGTATCGATGCAAAGAAAAACAATACCGCTATTGCTCTATTGTTTCAATCCATACCAGAGAACCAAATCCTTCAGGTCGGGAACTTAGAAACTCCCAAAGACATGTGGGAAGCTCTAAAAACCCGACATCTCGGTGCGGATCGGGTTAGAGAAGCAAGACTCCAAACCCTCGCAACCGAGTTCGATGCGCTAAAGATGAAGGAAACAGTGACGATTGATGAGTATGCCAGTAAGCTGTCTAGCATTACATCAAAATCAGCCTCACTCGGAGATGTGATCGATGAGGTTAAAATTGTCAAGAAGTTTCTTTCTAGTCTACCCAGAAAATTTATTCACATAGTAGCATCAATAGAGCAGGTTTTGGACTTGAAAAAGGTTGGATTTGAAGATATCGTAGGTCGCCTTAAGGCTTACGAAGAAAGAATTAAAGAAGACGAATTACCAGGTGAAAACCATGGTAAAGTTCTATTCACAAAGAGCGAATCCTCATCAAGAAACTCTAAGAGCAGTCGGGGAAGAGGTCGAGGATCCTCAGGATATCGTGGACGCGGTCGTGGAGGTCGTGAAGGAAGTAGCTATCGACAAAAGAGTTGGAAAAATCAAACTGCCACCAAGACTGAAGAAACTCAACGCCCCAAGAAAGATCGTTCACAAGTTCAATGCTTTCACTGTGACCAGTTTGGATGTATAGGCTATGTAAAGGAACTTGGATCAAGTCAAAGAAAGTTAGATGATCGAAGCCGACCAATGGTATACTTTGGAGCCGAGCCCGCCACGGAAGCATACCGCATGTATGCTCCTATCCATGGGAAAATACATGTTAGCAGAGAGGTTTACTTTAATGAAGAAGGGAACTAGGATTGGGAAAACGGAAAATGCGAGACAAGAAATCTAGAAACCAAAGCCACAACCAATCATGACGAACCGCCCCCTTAAGATCAGACAACCTGGGCACATTCATAAAGCCCATAGATGAAGATGATGCAACTTACCCAAGTACAAGTAGCCTTATAGTCGAACATACCAACTACAAATCTATTGGTGAGACCGAAGCTCCAGCTGAAGCCACCCCGACTCAACAACAGCAAGATACAGAGGGCAATTACACAGGGCATCAACCGAGAAGATCAAGCAGAACCCATGTATTACCAAGACGACTACACGACTTTATAATTGAAGATGGGATTAACAGGAACGAGAATGGAGAATTATTGTTGGCTATAGATGATGAACCAACTACCTACTCACAAGCAAAAGCTGATAAACGATGGATCAAAGCTATGGAGACGGAGCTCGAATCAATCAAAAGAAACAAGACATAGGTACTAACTAACCTGCCTTAAAATCACAAAGCAATCGACTTAAAGTGGTTGTTCAAAATCAAACGAGACCCGAGTGGGAATATCACCAAACATAAGGCAAGACTTGTGGCAAAAGGATACATTCAAGAACAAGGGATCGACTTTGATGAAGTCTTCGCACCGGTGGCCCGAATTGAAACAATTCGCCTAATAATTGCCTTGGCATCACAACACAAATGGGTAATGCAGGATCGAAATAAGGGTCACTCAACAGATGGTTTTTCTCTCAAACTCACCTTGAATCAACACTCAACAAGTAGTCTATAAAGAGTTGATCACAATATACCAAGTAGCAAACAGTAAGAAAATAAACACAGCAAGTAAATTTTCAAGGTACTTTTATATATTGCTTCTCAACTCAAAGGATTACAAGACTCTTGGACTCAAATCGCTTATCTAAAGAGTTACAAGGAGATGATATATATAATACTACCTACAGCCGGATATACTATGATACCAGCTGGACACCTCTAACCTTACATCCATACTACAAGACTCTAGGTGAGGTCTCTCAGACATTTTGTCTGAGAGTTGGTAGTCAGGACATGTCCGTGACTTACCTTTTGTCACCAACTAAAGTTGGTAACATGTACTAACATAAAAAGTTGAACAGTAGAATAAAGTATGGTCAACAATATGGCTCTTTAGGAAGATGCCATGCTGTATCAGAGGTCTGCAGCGGACTGTCAGGGACCATACTTTTATCTGCTGGACATAGCAATGTCTTCCGAAGGATAAAGTGCTTCGGAAGTATAACTTCTTCCGAAGGCACTTATACTTTGGAAGACTGCTTCTTCCGAAGCTTGGAGTCTTCTTTGTCTTCGGAAGCAGACTTTGTCTTCAGCTCTTTCATCAGACTTTGTCTTCAGCTCTTTCATCAGACTTTGTCTTCGGAAGCTTTCAGACTTTGTCTTCAGCTCTTTCATCAGACTTTGTCTTCGGAAGCTCAGACTTTGTCTTCGGAAGCTCAGACTTTGTCTTCTGAAGATAGTCTTCAGCTGTTGGCTTCAGCTGTTGTCTTCAGCAGTTGACTTCAGCTTTTGCCTTCAGTAGATATCTTCAGCCATTGTTCCTCAGACTCTCGGAAGATCTCTTGCTTGGCTTCGGAAGCCCTTCAATGTAGTACCAAAAATGACTATGAAGTGGTTTTGGTTGCACCAGCCTTATCATGATCCAACAAACTCCCCTAGGCTGATGCTACCAAAACTTCAGTTCTCTCTTCTTCTCAAAGCTTTCAGCACCATGGAAAGTATGTGTTTATCAGTGTCTTCATTCTTTCCTGATGTGGTTCTGAGAATCTTGTACAAATCCTTGGTGGACAGAACCTCTACTCTGTCACCTTGGATTATGTGCACCCTTTGCTGTGACCCTCTAAAAAGAGTTAGTTGATGGGAAGTATAGTCATATTCCCATCGAACTATTGGTTCCAATTCAGGACCTTCCACCATCTGTAGAAAGGCTGTGCCTTTGGTGGTTGGTCTTTCCTTGTCTTCCACTCTTTTCAACTTCAACTCTTCTTCAATCTTCGCTCTTCTACTTCGTTCAGCCAAGTGGAGACCGCTGACATGATTTCTGATGTGTGCAGCAGTCTCAGAGTTGGAGGGATTGGAGAATGGCTTCTCTGCAAGCTCAGCAAGGTCGAATCTGCTGAGATGCAATAGAGATGTGGCATTAAGCCTGTTGGTTTCACCATTCTCTCTTTCCACAACAAGGTTGTGAGAAGTTTCATCGAACCTCCACTGGATTATAGCATTTCTAGGTCCAGGAGATTGACCAGAAATCCTGTCCTCTTTCCTGGTATCCAGCAGAGTCACCAGTCTCCTTCTTAGTCTCTTCTCCTCAGCATTGAGGGTATCGGAGTTAAGACCAAGAAGTCTTGCAGCCTGGCCCAAGGTGTCTCTAGGCAATTCAAGAAATTGTCCTAGGGTGAGGAAGCTTGAAGAGTTATCAACATAGGTGATGTTGATAAGCTCTCCCTCACAGGAGATACTGCTCAAAGTGGTACAGTTGATGAGCCTCGTCTTGAACTCCTTTATTTCCTCAAAGGAGAGATGTTGAGGAGGCTGAGGGATGGTCTTGGTTTTTGTTGGGTAGGCTTAGGTTTAGTGGTTTTGGGTTGTGTCTTGGGTTTTAGGATAGGTAGTTTGGGTGGTTGAGGTGATGTGGTAGGTTTGGGTAGAGTTGTGGGTTGAGGGATGAAGGTTTCATCAGTGGGTTCGGTTTTGATGGGAAAGGGGTTGGTTCTGGTGTGGATTGTGGTTGTGGTTGAGTGGCTGGGGTTGAGACCGTTCCCTGTACACTCCTGTACATCTCCCTTCTCTTCCCCAAACGGATGTCAGCTTTGATTTCACTGACTATCCGCTGGAGTGTCCTTTCGGACATAGGTCCCACCTGCCTACCAGAGAAGCCATGAGCCCGGAGATAGTCTTTCATCCAGGCTTTATCATTGGACTTCTTAGTGGCAGTGACCGCCTTCTCTTCCTCCCTCCTCTTCTTCTCCCTCAACTTCTCCCTCAACTTCTCCCTAACGGCCTTCTTCTTTCCTTCTCCATTTGATCCTGCTCTTTGTTGTGGAGTAGCAGGATCATGTCATCATCATGTGGAGACAGTTCAGGAAGACTGAAGCCTCTTGAGAGTAAGAATTTGATCCTATCCTCTCTCAGCTTCAGGGCTGCCTCCCTCCGCTCTTCTTCTTCCCCTCCAAGGCCAACCTGGCTTCTTTTTCTTGTTGTAGCCTGGTTAACCTCTCCAAAGTCACCAACTCCTCTAGTGGTAGCAGGAGTATCTCCTCATTAGCAGCTCCTAGACTGATGAGCTGGTCAATGAGTGCTGTTCTTCTCCTTTGGTTGATTTCTTCCTGATTGGCTGCAGCTGCCTTAGAACTAGCAGCTAGCAGCTTTTCAGTAGGAAACCTACCTTCTTTTTGAGCTTCTCAATCCTCTCCTCCTCCTGAAGCTCTTTCGCAGTCAATTTTCTTTTCTTTTGTCTTTGGTGGTGCTTGACTGTGGTGGTTCTTGGATGGAGGGTTGTGATTGAGATAGAAGTTCAGCTGGTGTTTGGGTTGGAGGAATGTCAGAAATGTCCTTCCTGCTCACCTCAGATGCTATTTCAGCAATAACATCTGTGATGGCCAGTTCCTCGGACATCTGAAATAGGCCTTCCGCAGCTTCTATTTCGGCCTCGGAAGACTTTTCTTGTTCTTCCGAGGTTTCCATGAAGGCTTCGGAAGCTTCAGCTTGAGCTTCGGAAGATGAGACTGCTGCAAGTTCTGTCCTATCTGTTTCAGTTGCTGGGCCATCAGTCCCCATTTCCCCTTCGAAGCTAATCTTAGGTTCCATGTAGACCTTAGGTTGACCAACTTCTTCCACAGTGGTAGAAGGTGCAGTCAGTCTTAGAAGCTCCTCAGCCCCAAAGTATATAAGTGTGGTGTCGGGGCTGGGCTGTTCTAGGGATGATCTCAATACAAACTTTGTGAAAAGTCTGTAGAGATCTTGAAGCATCTTTAAGTCAATCTCTAGAAAGGATTGAGATGACTCAGGTAGTGTGATGAGTTGGGAAGAAACGAATTGGGTCTGTGGTTCCTCAGATGTTTGTCTCTGAACTTTCTAGAAAGGATTGAGATGACTCAAGTGTGCTTGCTGGATTGTAGTAACAATCTTTAGCCATGTGGTTATGCAGACCACACACTATGCATGCAATGTTAGTCTTCTGGGAACTTGCAAGTTGCTGTTTCTTGGGTTTCATCTCTTCATCAGCAACTTACCCTTTCAACTTCTGATCCTTCAGTAGGACAGGAGTGCTGGTATTACACTCCTTTCCTGAATCAGAAGTACCTACCACTTGAAATCCGGCAGAGATGAAGACACCCTTTTGCTTAGGGTCAATCTTAAGCTTGGACTCTGCAACCTTCCTGGCAGTCCTTCTAGCAGCTTTAGCTCTGCTTCTTCTTACCTTGGTGGTCAGGATTTGGTCTTCACAGGTGGAGATGGGTGTATCCTCCTGTTTCTCCCTGTGGAGGCCACTATTTTTGCCTCATCCTCTAGTTCCAATGGAGAAGGGTCAGCAGTTGGAACCTCTTGCTCTTCAGTACCACATCTAGGAAGTCTAATAGACTCATAAGAGTGTGGTGGAGCTATTTCATTGGTTCCCAACCCTTCTTTGTTTTGATAAAACATTTTGGAATGAGAGGTTGATGCAAGAATAGTTTGGAAGCTTTGCTCATCAATAGCTTGCTTCCTGGCCTGAGCCTCAGCAGTGACTAACTGGGCTTGAACTTCAGATAGTTTGGAGATCAGATCTTTGATTTAAGTCTTATAGTTAGTCTTTTCATGTTTTAAAAGAGACACAGTTTTCTCTAACTCATCAATTTTCTTTTGATAGTCAGATTCAGCTCTCTTAAAATCAGATTTTAGCACATTTAAAGACTCAACCTCAGATCTGATTTCCGAAATGTAATCCTTATAAAGTTTAACTTTAGCAATACAGGCAGCAGTACAAAGATGTTCATATACCTGATCATCATCTGTTCCGGCCATGAGTGCTTGAGCGGGAGTCACATCCTGTACCATGAAGCTCCAGTCAACTTCCTGAGCAACAACAGCTGTTTCAGTTGACTTCTCTTCATGCTTTGGAGCAGTGGGATGTGTGGAGGCCTGTGGGGTTCCCGGGTTGTTCTTGGGAGCCTTGCATTCCCTAGCAAAGTGACCAAGTTGGTTGCAGTTGTAACACTTTGCTTTGCTCTTATCAAAACCCAAAACTTGCTGTTGACTGGGTTTTGAGGGAATTGCCTTCCAGTTCACTTGAAGAACTTCTTCGCTCTGTAAGTTAAAAGAGCCATCTGCTGGACAATGTCCACATACTCCACATCATCTGGACTGAAGCACTCAAGATCATCAAAGCAGTATTGAAAATCACCAGAGTGTCCACTTCCAGAGACAAAGGCACAACTATCCTGAAAGGAGTTATGTTGAACCTTTTGAGACTTTGGAGTCTCAGGTAGAGTAATGAAGGGTCCACTATATGAGTTGTCAGGGTGGCATAGCAACTGATGTTGTGGTTCTATGATTTCCCTTTCAACCACATGAAGGGCTGAACTCAGTTGGTTATTGGAGTGATCAGAGGAGTTCTGCATGTTCATCTCCATCTGAAATGCACTTAGGATACCATACAACTCTGTGAGAGTAAGAGTCTTAAGGTCCGAAGTTCTCTTGATGACAACACAGTAGTGAGTCCATAGTTTAGGAAGAGAAGACATGAACTTCCTAACTATGTCTCTGTTCTCAAGAGCTACTCCAATATCCATCAGAGTATCTACTATCTCAACATACCTGAAGTATTGTTGAGTCAAGGTCTCACCAGCCTTGAAAGTAAAGTTCTCAAACTGCTGCTTCAAGAGATCTTTATTGTTCTCTTGAGTTTCCTTGGATCCTTCATACATCAACTTCAATGCTTACCATAAATCTTTAGCAGTCTTGCACTTCTTGAAGCGTCTGTAGACGGAGTTGGGGAGAGCAGTTTAGAGAGAAGTCATAGCCCTTCGATCTAGCTCTATTCTCTTCCTGTCTTCCTCTGAGTAATCATCAACATCTTTTGGAATGATGCGATTACAGTGGCAGATGTAGTGCTTGGTATGAAAGGACCATTGACAATAGAGTCCCACATCCTTGAATCTTGACACTTGATGAAGCCTTCCATTCTGATACACCATGTGTCAAAGTCTTCAGGGGTGATCATTGGGGACTTGGTCATGGTACCGGTTTCCATATCAGCCTTGGAGAGAGCGGCCATTTGAGTGAGTGGATTGTGGTGAGGAGTGTAAAACAGGTTGATTTGGATGGTAAGATCTCACAATCAAGAGCCTGGAGGCTCTGATACTAATTACAGGATCGAAATAAGGGTCACTCAACAGATGGTTTTTCTCTCAAACTCACCTTGAATCAACACTCAGCAAGTAGTCTATAAAGAGTTGATCACAATATACCAAGTAGCAAGCAGTAAGAAAATAAACACGGCAAGTAAATTTTCAAGGTACTTTTATATATTGCTTCTCAACTCAAAGGATTACAAGACTCTTGGACTCAAATCGCTTATCTAAAGAGTTATAAGGAGAAGATATATATAATACTACCTACAGCCGGATATACTATGATACCAGCTGGACACCTCTAACCTTACATCTATACTACAAGACTCTAGGTGAGGTCTCTTAGACATTTTGTCTGAGAGTTGGTAGTCAGGACATGTCCCTGACTTACCTTTTGTCACCAACTAAAGTTGGTAACATGTACTAACATAAAAGGTGAACAGTAGAATAAAGTATGGTCAACAACATGGCTCTTTAGGAAGATGCCATGCTGTATCAAAGGTCTGCAGCGGACTGTCAGGGACCATACTTTTATCTGCTGGACATAGCAATGTCTTCCGAAGGATAAAGTGCTTCGGAAGTATAACTTCTTCCGAAGGCACTTATACTTCGGAAGACTGCTTCTTCCGAAGCTTGGAGTCTTCTTTGTCTTCGGAAGCAGACTTTGTCTTCAGCTCTTTCATCAGACTTTGTCTTCAGCTCTTTCATCAGACTTTGTCTTCGGAAGCTTTCAGACTTTGTCTTCAGCTCTTTCATCAGACTTTGTCTTCGGAAGCTCAGACTTTGTCTTCGAAAGATAGTCTTCAGCTGTTGGCTTCAGCTGTTGTCTTCAGCAGTTGACTTCAGCTTTTGCCTTCAGTAGATATCTTCAGCTGTTGTTCCTCAGACTCTCGGAAGATCTCTTGCTTGGCTTCGGAAGCCCTTCAATGTAGCACCAAAAATGACTATGAAGTGGTTTTGGTTGCACCAGCCTTATCATGATCCAACAGGTAACTTATCACCTCGATGTAAAAACAACATTCTTGCATGGAGAATTGAATGAGGTTGTATTTGTAGACCAACCAGAAGGCTTCATAAAGAAGAATGCAGAAAACAAGGTCTACCTCTTAAAGAAGGCCTTGTACGGCCTACGACAAGCACCGCGTGCGTGGAACCTAAAGCTTAACAGTACCCTAAAGTGACAGGGGTTTACTCGATGCACACATGAGCAAGCGGTCTATACAAGACAAGAAAGCAACCACATAGTAATCATTGGTGTATATGTGGATGACCTTATCATGACCGGGTCATGCACAAAAGAGTTAGACAGATTCAAGGGTCAAATGAAGAATGAATTCGAAAAGAGTGACTTGGGTCACCTATCTTACTACCTTGGAATTGAGATGATCAAGTTAAAGACAAGTGTTGTGATAAAACAAGAAACTTATGCAAGAAAGATTTTAAAAATTACAGGCATGGAGGATTGCAATCCCACAACCTGTCCAATGGAACCAGGTTGCATGCTTACAAGGGATGAAGAAGGAAGACCAGTAGATGCTACAATGTACAGAAAATTAGTTGGTTGCCTGCGATACCTTCTTCATACCAGACCTGACATCAGTTTTGCAATAAGCCTATGTAGCCGATACATGCAGAAGCCTATGGAGTCACACATGCAAGCCGTCAAGCACCTACTTTGATATATAAAAGGTACAATATCGAATGGAATTGAATATAATCAAGGAGGGAAGAATGTTCTGCTCGGATACAATGACAGCATCCATGCAGTCAGTCGCGATGATGGAAGAAGCACAACGGGTGTAGTGTTCTACTACAATGATGCTCCGATCACTTGGACCACTCAAAAGCAAACCACGGTAGCTCTATCCTCCTGCAAAGCCGAGTTTATGGCAATAACTGCAGCAACATGTCAAGCTCTCTGGTTACGAGGATTGCTAAGTGAAATTATGCAGTGGCAACCCCAAATCGTAATCATAAAGGTAGACAACAAGTCAGCTATGGAGTTAACCAAAAACTTGGTGTTTCATGGCCGTAGTAAGCATATTGATACAAGATTTCATTTCATCCGTGAATGTGTCGAAAGAGAGGAAGTAAGAATCGAATATGTTAGTGGCAAGACTCAAAAGGCGAATATACTAACAAAAGCTCTACCGAGAATTCAATTCACGGAGATGAAAGCATTGCTTGGGGTAAAGGACTTCCCTAACTCCTGATTGGAATTAGGGGTTGATTGTTGGAATAAGTAATTCCATCCGGGTTCAAGAGTCATATGGGTTGGATAATGAGAAATCACAAGTTGGTGATAATCTAGAATTAATGCAACGTGACAGTTATCTCTTTATCTTAAGTTGAAGATAAGGAGGAGTTCAAAATTCAAATTATAGATAGACTAGTCTTGTATTTAGATAAAGATTAATCAAGTAGGATTAATCCTATAAATACCTAGCCATGTTGAGTTATAGGTATGAGTTTTGTAATCAGTTTTGAGTTGATTTTCTGGTTATAATAAAGTTTACGTTGCTTGAAATCAGTGTGTGTTCTTGATACTAGCTTTGATAAACTCGGTCAAAAAAATCAATCTAATCAAATTTTTTTAACACAATCAATAGTTTTTAAAAACTCAAATACCCAACTTCCCACGTTCATATCTTACTCCTGTTACTTCCGATTTAGTCAATGTTTATTTGATAACATAGATGTGTCATAATGCAATGTTATGTTGTAAAATAATACTCATAACAATTGCGTTTAGGTAAGAATATTTACCTTAATCGGTCAAAAAATCAATTCGACTATTTTTTTAAAACAATCTGTAGTTTTTAAAAATCCAAATACCCACCTTCATGCGCTCATATCTTACTCGTGTTACATCTGATTTTGTCGCTGTTTGTTGGTGACGTAAATGTGGCTTTCTTAGGAGTCTGGATCTTGGCGGTCGCCCCTAAGTATAGTAATTATATTTTTCTTGTAAAAGCCACCTCCTTAAAATAAGAAAAATAGAAAAGTATATAAATAAAGGAAAGAGTTTAAATAGAAAAAAATAACGAATTTAAAAAGTATACGTAGGAATATCAATATTAATCTTTTTAATAAATAGTTGAGAATAAATTGTAAGAAATAAGATTTATCAGATGAGTGTTTTAGTCATAACTACTTTAGTTGACTTTTTTTAAGTTCTCTTATTTTTTAAATGTTTATAACTTTTATATACAATATTATTATTTTTATAAAAACTACACTATAAAAACAAATTTTTTATCTTTAAAACAACTACAGTATCATTATATAAAAAGATAATATTTTTATGTTTTTTATTTAATATATAATTTGTTTGTAATTGTGTCTTTAGGGCAGGCATTGTAATTTTTTTGTTAGTTTATGTGTGTTTCTAAATACTAGTATGTTTTTCTAAAATATTAAATTTAAAGAAAAACTTAATAATGTAAATGACACTATTGTGTAATTCTAGTATGTAAACACAATAATAAATTAACAATAAATTAATCTGATACATTAAAAAAAGTGACAAATAACACATATCGATATAAAACGTAAAACACAATGATAAAATGTCTTATTGTGTTTAACATAATAAGTTTTGAAAACACATTGATGAAATAATATGAGATATTATACATTAATATACATATAATAAATGATAAAAAAATATTTGATAGAATAAATTGATATTTGATACAATAACATGAGATATTATACATTAATATGTGTTCAAAACTAACCAACTTGTTTTAAAAAATGATTTAAGTTGAAAATTAATATAAAAGGAAATTAAATATACTCATGATGGCGAAGGACTAGAAATGGTAAATACAATGAAACATGAATTAATTAAACTCGCATCAAAACCCATCAACCATAAAATAAAGAGATGCGTGTTTGTTATACGTTTTTAACAAAAAAGGACGGGAGAATAAGATAAATATTTTTAATAAAAAGGAGAGGATAAATATGCAAACGGGTTAAGGAAGGAATCAAAGTATGAGTTTAGAAGGAAGGTATTGAGATTTATTATTGAATGATTAGTTCCTTTCTTGAAACTAAATATATTCTTTTTCCATTCATTTTAATGGTGCATAGGTGCAAACACTATAAGTATGTTGGTAATTCTCATGGTATTCAACTTTTCCATCGATCTCAAAAGTAAATTTCATGGCTAATCACTTCTGTCAGCCTCGGTCGTCAATCCAACTTGATCACTTTAGTCATGATCATCCGCTCAACCTTATGTATTTGCAGCAACCGAATCACAAAAAGAAAGATGATGACGATGAAGACGAAGAAGACGAAGAAGTTGAAGATAACTTTGTGGAGGAAGACCATCATGGTGGCCAATGCAATATGTGTAAGGAACAGATCTGGTCATTTCATGTGTGTTACTACAACTGTAAGTCTTGTGGCTACTCATTGCATAAATTTTGTGCAGAACTACCCGACCCCGAACAAAATCACCCATCACATCCTACCCACAATCTAACACTTATATTACCAAATGCTTTTGAATTTGTGTGTTTGGTCTGTCAACTTAAGAGGAGGAATGTCTATTATTATAAATGTGATGTATGTTATGACAGAATGACATAACATGTGCTACTACGTTGGTACAAAAGATAAACCACCCTAGTCACCCTCACCAACTAGAAAGGGTGTTTGGGTCCATAATATCCAGGTGTGTAGCTTGTGGCAATAAACATGAAGGGGATTTCTTTCAGTGTACCACTTGTTCTACGTTTCGGATCCACATAGATTGCGTTTTGTTGCCTACTAAGCTACTAATACAAAATCATACTAAAGGAACTTTCACTCATTTTCATCCACTTACCCTTGCCTATTCATTTCCCTATTTGGAAAGGAAATCCAAATTCTTTCCCTTTTGTAGACTTTGTGACAACAAGTTTATTTCTCATTTATGGATTTACAAATGCGATAAATGTCGTTATTACGTGCATGTTGATTGTGCCACTTCAAAGAAAGAGCCATTCATGTCCATTTTCCAACTTGCAAGTAAGCATTCGCTTCTTCTTTTATTTTAGTAGTTTAAATTATCGTAATCTAATTTCAAGTATATCATTCATCAGGCCTTGGCAAACCTTATAAAAATTTTAAAGATAATGAACATCCGAATCTACTCTACCTTCCATTTAATGATGAAGGTGACAACCTTTGAAGCGCCACATTACTAATCAAAAGGAGTTTACTCATGAAAACATGATGGTGAAATGCTCAATCATTTTAGTCATCAACACCCGCTCGTCCTTTTCAACGAACAAAATTCAGTTGGTAAAAAAACGGTTCCCTGCATGACCCATGAAAAGAATTCAACTATTATGTAATGGATGTGTGAAACCAATCACAACAACGCCGTTTTACATGTGTTGTCATTATTATGATGGGCAATGTTGTTTTGTTCTTCATGAGTGGTGCACCAAGCTACCACTAGAAGTACAAGATTATGTAGGTCATCCTAAGCATACTCTTTTTCTTTTACCGAAAATGCCTAGTAAGTTCTTTGGTGTGTTTGTATGTGCCATTTGCCAGTTACTGTCCAATGGTTTTGCTTATGGATGCACAACGTGTGAATTTTATGTTGATATCAATTGTGCATTCATACCAGAAGAAATCACACATGACGCGCATCCAGATCATCTCCTCTCAAAGATAAATTCTTCAACTAAACTATCAGAAAGGTATTGCAGTGCGTGTGACTATTCGATGGACACAACTTTGGGGTTTCATTGTCCCTCTTGTGAATTCTACATTCATATAGAGTGTGCTTTCTTATTGCCTAAAGAGATTAAGCACAAGTGTGATAAACATCCTTTGAGCTTAAGATACACTCCAGCGGAGAACCATATTAACGAATACTTTTGTGAGATATGTGAGGATGAATTTAGCCCTTGGGAGTGGTTCTATCATTGCATTACATGTGACCAGTCTATGCATGCTGCTTGTGCACCCTTAATACTTCAGTGTGAGCAAGCTACATATAAAGATTATGATAGATGTGTTTACAAGTATCTCAATATCAAATTTGGAGGAACACTTGAAATAAAAGGCCACTCGCATCGCTTGACCTTTGTTCAAGGGCTTGAGACCGATGGTGCTTGCTTTAAGTGTGGCATCTCATTGCAGTACAAGTTGATCTTTAGGTGCTTAGAGTGTAAGTTTGCAATTCATCATGAGTGTGCTTCTTTATTTGTTAGTTGATCAGGTTCACTGGCATATACTTTGGTGGAGCCATACACTATTGTAAATTTATTGTGTCTAGTAAAAAGGCTGTCTCTTGAGTAACATAAATAATCAAATCAATAGTTGATGTACTTATGTCATACATCTAGTTGTGGTACATTTATTAAAAGATCTACTCAGGAATGTTCGAGCCCTTTGTATCGAATCTTTTCATCCATTTCTTTTGAGACGAGGTAAGATGAGATATTGTGGTATGAGATAGCAGGTTGGTATGAAATGACGAGTCTTTTATGATGATTCTGTGGATGGAAGCTCAGCAGGAAGTGCAGAGGCAGTGCTCGTTAAGGCGTTTAGCACAAGAAATCCAAGTATAGGGAAAGATCCAAAGTCCCTCCGAGAGGTGGAATAAGTGAATAACCCCGCGAAAGATGTTTAAGTAGGGGTCACATAAAGTACTATTGAAAGATAGCCTAACAATTTTATTTAGGAATCTAACATATTGTAGTTTAATGATTAATCAATCAATAGTGTTTGATAAACGAATTCAATGATGAATGATAATGTAGGTTTCTAGAACATACATGGGGATTCACAACGACTAGAGGTGAGTTAGAAACCAGGTGGGAACTAGCCTCACAACCAACAATGTATTATCGATGTTCAAGAAATTCAAAACACCATTAGATACCACAAGCGCTGCCACTGAATCGATTAATCCATTAATCCAAGCAAGTCACAAGGCCCCGATTCTTCCGGTTGACTTGAACCTCCCGTAGTCTTGTGATGAGATCGTCTCTTTACTTAAACATTAGGAACATCTTCAATTGACAGTACGTTTGAGTCGATTGTGTCTCCGAAATGACCTCGTCGGGATAACCAATTTGACTAAACGCAAAGTTTGTAAAAGCCTCATCGAGATGCAAACTTTGGCCGAACGAACCATCCCAATGACCCGACATTTCCCAGTGAAATGGGTTTTTAAAAAAATTAAGAAAGAAAGGAGAGAAAATAAATTGAAATATTATGATTTTTTTTATAAAATGTGAGGTAGTCCTTATGTAAGGCCCCGTTCCCGGGCACCTCACAGTTGGTCAATCATTGCACATAAAACATATCATTATATAATCTTCACTAAAATCATGCAGCGGAAATTGTGAAATAACTTTTCATTTTACTATAAATATTTTTGCCAGTTAATACAACGCTCATCAATTACAAATATATGTTGTTGTTACATCACAAAAGCATTAAACAAAAGAATGCCATCCCAAAAGAGCTGAGTAGCCGCCTCATGCCATCCTCAGCAACACTACCTGCCAACTGGAAACACATAAAAAGTCAGCGTTGCTGAGTAAGTTCTAGTTTTATAATAAAACATACTTTTCTTTAAAATCGTTCTTACATACATACGATCACACAACATACGTTCACGTAGATAATATTATTATTATCTTCATCATTCATTCATTAGCTTTCATTCGTGTACCGTTCATCGTTATCATTCACGTTCGTTCATACACTCTTTCTTTCGTTCATACATTTCTTACCTTCATTCATACATTCATTACATTCATTCGTACGTTCGTTGCTTTCATTCATACATTCATTACATTCATTCGTACGTTCATTACATTCGTTCATACATTCCATACGTTCATTCGTACGTTCATTACATTCGGTGACATGTACAATACCCCGAACATTATGCACTACTGCTGGTGCTGGACCTGTGGTAATCAACCACGAACGTTGTGCACTACTGTGGATCCAGTCACCTAGGGTAAGTACATACACCACTTATCTTTCCTCTTCATTCTGAATCAATGCCATACGCTGTACCCCGAACATTGTGCACTACTACGGGTGCTGGACCTGTGATGATCAATCACGAACGTTGTGCACTACTGCTGATCCAGTCACATAGGGCAAGCGGCAAGGATCCCATACATATGGTCAATCATAAAGACTGACCCCAATGTGCATCCTTCGGGGTAGCTAACCCGCACACCGTTGAGTTAACAGCTGCAATGGGTGTGCACCTCCATACATTTGCTTGCAAGCCTTTTCTTACATTCATTCGTTCATTCATTAATGCATGCATTCGTTCATCATGTTCCTCTTTCATTATCTTTCACTTTATGTTTCTTATTACTTTCGTTTCATTCATTAATCATAACACGTAAAGTCACGGAAAGATAAACACGTATCGAAAAACAAGGAACATCGATATTTACAAATCATCAGTCATTACCATCATATAGGGCTACATCATACTTCTCATACATACAACATGCATATATATGCAATACTATCTCTCTCCTCGTACGCAACAGCCCTATTTGGGCGATTGGACATACTTCAGTCACATGGCCTCCATGCGACTGGATCATGCGATTGAGCAACTATGCGAATGGGCATACAATTGTGCGAATGGACCTCCTATCATACGAATGAACACTATACGAATGGGCTTCTATGCGACTAACCCTCAGTCGTGCGACTGAACAACTATGCGACTGAACCTATGCGACTGAACTCCCAGTCGCATGACCTGTCGTGCGACTGAATCCCTAGTCGTGCGACTGAGCTTCAATCGTGCGATTGAGCGTCAGTCGTTCCTCAGTCGTGCGATTGGCCCTTCAGTCGCCTAACCCTAACTGGGCAGCGACTGGAGTTCATCCCGAACTGCAGCAGCGACATACGGCCTTCAAACTCCTCCAAACTCATTTCCAGCCCAAATTACCCCTCCTAAACCTTAGGGAATCATACTAGGGTATCATACAAGCACATACAAGTCCAAAATCGCACTCTAAACACATTACATACATTTACACCCAAATGGGTCAAACTCATACATTTCAAAAAATGGGTTTATATGTGTTCCAGCCCCAAAATCATTTGAAAACAAGTAAATGAGGGGTCCTAGAACTCATACAAACAAGAAGAAGATGAAGAGCTTCGTTTACACTAGTCACTCGACAAGTTTCGAGCCCGAATCACCACTTCTCTCTTTTTCTCTTCTTTCTCTCTTCTTTCTTTCTCTGCTCTTTCTTTGACCGAGTTTTTGCAAGTGTGGGGAGGGAGATGGCTGCCCCTCCCTTAAAGCTACAGCTCAGTCACCCGACTCCAGGCGACTGGACCTTCGGCCGCCTGAACACCATGCGATTGGACCTCCAGTCGCATGAGTTTCATACGATTGAGCCTCCAGTCGCATGACACTCCAAAAAGTCAATATTCCGGGTGTTACAAGTCCACCCCCTTATTTAGGTTTCGTCCCCGAAACCTGTCATTACTCGAACAAATGTGGGTAATGCTGTCTCTTCTCTTCTTCGGTTTCCCACGTTGACTCGGATCCCTTCCTGTGCTGCCACTGTACACACATAAGCGGAACCACTTTATTTCTCAGCCTCTTCTCCTTTCGATCGATAATCGCCACTGGTTGCTCCACATAATTGAGCCGTTCGTCTACCTCGATATCCTCCAGTGGGACGATCATATCCTCGTCCGCCAAACACTTCCTCAGATGAGATACGTGGAAGGTCGGGTGAATTCCACTTAACTCATCTAGTAGCTCCAACCTATAGGCCACCTCTCCTACTCGAGCAATGATTCGAAAAGGGCCTTTATACCTCGGGCTCAACTTGCCCCTCTTTCTAAACCGAATGATACCCTTCCAAGGTGAGACCTTCAACATAACCCGATCACCTACCTGGAACTCAATCGGTCTACGTCGTTTATCAGCATACGACTTCTGTCTGTCTTTGGCTGCCTTCATGTAGGCCTTGATCCTTTCGAGGTTTTCAGTCACAGCCTCGAGCACTTCGACGCTCCCTAATTCCTTCTGACCAATATCACCCCAACAAACGGGTGTCCTACATCTCCTACCGTATAGCATCTCGTAAGGTGGCATGCCAATGCTGGCATGATAGTTGTTATTGTATAAGAATTCTGCTAACGGCAAGTGGTCATCCTAACTTCCCCCAAATCAATCACACATGCCCGGAGCATGTCCTTTAAAGTCTGAATGGTTCTTTCTGACTGACCATCAGTTTGGGGATGATAAGCCGTGCTAATATGTAACCTCGTCCCTATGGCATCATGGAATTTCTTCCAGAATTTAGATGTAAACCGGGTGTCACGATCAGACACAATTGACACCGATACACCATGACGAGTCACAATCTCCTTGATGAAAAGATCGGCCAACCTCTCAGATGAATATGTCTCGCGCATCAGTAGGAAGTGAGCACTCTTCGTCAGACGATCCACAATCACCCATATAGCATCATACCCCTTTGGGGTACGTGGCAGCTTTGTGATGAAATCCATGGTGATGTGCTCCCACTTCCATTCCGGTATATCCAAAGGTTGAATCTTTCCATACGGCTTCTGGTGCTCAGCCTTCACTTACAAACAAGTAAGGCATTTACTCACATACTCCACCACATCACGCTTCATACCCGGCCACCAATAGTCTTTCTTCATGTCTTGATACATCTTTGTAGCACCGGGATGAATGGAGTATCGAGTCTTGTGGGATTCATCCATGATCTTTACCCGTAGATCCCCAAAACAAGGAATCCACATTCGCCCGAATCGGGTTTTAACACCCAGTGTGTTTTCACCCAACTCCACTACCAGACCTCTCATTCTTTCAGAGTTAAGATGATCTTCTTTTAGTGCCTCATCTTGAAACTCATTGACTTGCTTCATCACGTCTGAGGTCATAATCAGCTGGTACACCTTTACCCGAATCGGCTCGGGCCTCTCTTTTCGGCTAAGGGCATCCGCCACCATATTGGCCTTGCCCGGATGGTAATGGATCTCATAATCATAATCCTTTATAAGCTCCAACCATCGCCGTTGCCTCATATTCAAATCTTTTTGCTCGAAGAAGTACTTCAAGCTCTTGTGGTCGGTAAAGATGGTGCACTTCGTTCCGTAGAGATAGTGCCTCCAAATCTTCAATGCAAAGACCACAGCTGCTAGCTCCAAGTCATGAGTAAGATAGTTAACCTCATCAACTTTTAACTGTCGGGATGCATAGGCTATAACCTTCCCCCTCTGCATTAACATGCACCCCAACCCCGAGTAGGAAGCATCAGAATAAACCACCAGATCTTCACTTCCCTCGGGCAATGACAGAACAGGAGCTTGGGTCAATCTCGTCTTCAATTCTTCGAACGCCTTCTCTTGAGCTTGACCCCATACAAACTTTACATCTTTCTGGGTCAACTTGGTTAGTGGAGAAGCGATTTGGAGAAGTCTTGAATGAATCTTCTGTAATAGCCCGCCAAACCCAAGAAGCTTCGGATTTCAGATGGCGTCTTTGGATACTTCCATTGCATCACCGCTTCCACCTTTGCCGGATCAACCATAATCCCCTCCGGATTCACCACGTGACCCAAGAACTGAACTTCATGCAACCAGAACGTGCACTTGGAGAATTTGGCATACAGTTTCTCCCTTCTCAACGTCTCTAACACTTCCCGGATGTGACCGACATGCTCTATCTCGCTCCTTGGATAAATCAGGATGTCATCGATAAACACAATCACTGATTTATCCAACATCGGCCGACACACCCGGTTCATCAGATCCATAAAAGCAGCTGGCGCATTGGTCAAACCAAAAGGCATGACAAGGAACTCTTAGTGACCGTAGCGCGTGCGAAAAACTGTTTTAGGAATATCCTGCTCCTTCACCTTCAGTTGATGGTAGCCCGATCGAAGGTCTATCCTTGAAAACCAACTGGCACCCTGGAGTTGATCAAACAAATCATCGATTCTCGGCAAGGGGTATCGGTTCTTCACCGTCAACTTGTCCAGTTCACGATAGTCGATACACATCCTTATACTACCGTCTTTCTTCTTTACAAACAGCACCGGAGCACCCCAAGGTGAGATACTCGGTCTAATGAACCCCTTATCCAACAGCTCTTGCAACTGCTCCATCAACTCTTTCATTTCCGTCGGGGCCAATCGATACGGTGCTTTGGCAACAGGTTGGGCTCCTGGTATCAGATCAATCTGGAACTCAATCTCTCGGTCAGGGGGCACTCCCGATAAGTCTTCGGGAAACACATCTAGAAAGTCACACACAACAGGGACATCGGATAGTTGTGGTGTTGGCGTTTCTACATCCTTTACATAACATAAATAGGCACTACATCCACGCCTCATACACTTTCCTGCCACCGCCATTGAGATCACCTTCGGAATCGTCGTGACCCGATCCCCATAAACAGTTACCGAACTCCCGTCAGGCGCTATCAGACGAATCATCTTCTTACGACACACTATATTCGCCTCGAAGTCCGCCAACCAATCCATCCCAAGCACCAAATCAAAACCACCCAAAGTCATCGCAAATGGCCTAACCGGAAATTTGTGGCCCTCTATTTCCACATCACAACCCTCTATTACCTCAGAAATCCTGGTAGACTTACCTATCGCAGTTTCTACATCAAACGGTACGTCAACGCGCCTACTACTAACAGGCAGTTTGGCACAGAAAGCAGTAGAAATAAAACTTCTACTGGCACCCGAATCAGATAATACAGAGGCTAAAGTTTGGTTCACCAGAAACGTACCGGACACAACATCAGGGTCCGTCCTAGCCTCCTCCTGCGTCATCATGAATGCCCTGGCACTTACCTTCGATCCTTAATTCCCCGTCTTCTTCACACCGGAACTCTCAGACCTCGGCTTCTTGCAGTCTTTATTCATATGACCACTTTCCCCACAGTTGAGGCACCTCATGGCCTTACACTCTCTAGCCATATAGCCAGGCTTCCCATACTTAAAGCGGACATTTAACCCCAGTCTGCACTCCCCACTGTGCTCCTTCCCACATTTACCACACCTTTTCAGTCCCGTACCCAGTGTGGCTACACGGCGGTCATCCACCCGTGCCTTCTTGTTACTCGTCGAGGCATCACCCCGACCAAACCTCTTCCCGTTCCAATTCCTGTCACCACCCTTCCTATTACCGTCAGCCACCACCACCACTGCCCTTTCATCATACAAGTCTCCCCGCCAAGTCCACCGCCGACCTAAAGGTGATTGGTCGGGCGGCGATCATATGCCTGCGAATATCCGCCGGCAAACCCTGAATATACCTCTTGATCTTTCGCGTCAGAGGAGTCACCTGATCCGGCACCAGACTTGCCATTTCATTGAATTTCGTGGTGTACTGTTGGCGGGTCATCGTCCCCGCCTCCAACTGCAGGAACTCCCTCTCAACTTTATCCATCTCCCGATGAGGTCAGAACTCCTCGATCACCAACCTTTTCAATTCGGACCACTTCATCTTTCCAATGGCCCTGCTACCCTCGGCTTGGACTACGTTGTCCCACCAGCATAAAGCCGAATCCGTGAAAGAGTGGGTAGCGAACTTCACCTTTTGGTCCTCCCGGCACTCGCTGATATCGAGGACACCCTCCATTTCTCTCACCCATCGATGAGCAGCAGCAGCAGTGCCATTACCTTCAAAAGTAGGGGGCTTGCACCTCATAAACGCCCCGTAATTACAGCCTCGTTCTGTCTCATGCACAGGCTCCTCCTCCTCTTCCTCTTCATCATCAGAAAGAACCGTTTTCGGCCCTGATTGCTCCTGTCTTCCCGAGGACCTATTCCTCTCTTTTCTTTCTCCTTCCCGGACAGCCTTTATCACTTCAGTCACCACAGACGGTAAGATCGTCTGCATGACCTATGCACCTCTTCAACCACCGCCTCTTTTACCGAGGCTCTCAAATTGGCGCTCTCGTCCACACCCTCCTGATGAGGGTCTCGTGTTCTTCATGAACCATTTTCTCCACCCTTGGTCTTCCTCTTGTGGCCCGTGGTTCAGCACCACGTCCGCCACCACCTCCACCCCATGAGGCCTTAGAAGATCTACCACCAGCCATTCTCTATCACACACTGAAAGATTCAAACACCAACACGGTCATTCAAGGGAATAGCTCAGTTTATGTCAAGTATAGCAAGTCCCTAATTACAGTATCCAGTTATGATTAGCCACTTATTTTACTCTTCGTACCCCGAGCATTACCTGTCCTGACTACATTAGTATCTAAATCTAACAGTTACACATAAACACATAACATGCGCACACAATTCTGGTTAACATTACGAAAATACCTGATGGCACGCAGCTACTCAAACTGGCATTCCTTCCCTTTCCGTCCCATTCTCAGTTTAAGTTAAGGTTTATTTTGAAAATTTACCCGTTTCACTTAAACTTTGGCTCTGATACCAACTTGTAAGGCCCCGTTCCCGGGCACCTCACAGTTGGTCAATCATTACACATAAAACATATCATTATATAATCTTCACTAAAATCATGCCGCGGAAACTGTGAAATAACTTTTCATTTTACAATAAATACTTTTGCCAGTTAATACAACGCTCATCAATTACAAAATATATGTTGTTGTATTACATCACAAAAGCATTAAACAAAAGAATGCCATCCCAAAAGAGCTGAGTAGCTGCCTCGTTCCATCCTCAGCAACACTAACTGCCAACTGGAAACAAATAAAAAGTCAGCGTTGCTGAGTGAGTTCAAGTTTTATAATAAAACATACTTTTCTTTCATTAAAATCGTTCTTACATACATGCGATCACACAACATACGTTCACGTAGATAATATTATTATTATCTTCATCATTCATTCATTAGCTTTCATTCGTGTACCGTTCATCGTTATCATTCACGTTCGTTCATACACTCTTTCTTTCGTTCATACATTTCTTACCTTCATTCATACATTCATTACATTCATTCGTACGTTCGTTGCATTCATTCATACATTCATTACATTCATTCGTATGTTCATTACATTCGTTCATACATTCCATACGTTCATTCGTACGTTCATTACATTCGGTGACATGTACAATACCTCGAACATTGTGCACTACGGCTGGTGCTGGACCTGTGGTAATCAACCACGAACGTTATGCACTACTGCGGATCCAGTCACCTAGGGTAAGTACATACACCACTTATCTTTCCTCTTTCATTCTGAATCAATGCCATACGCTGTACCCCGAACATTGTGCACTACTGAAGGTGCTGGACCTATGATGATCAATCACGAACGTTGTGCACTACTGCTGATCCAGTCACCTAGGGCAAGCGGCAAGGATCCCATACATATGGTCAATCACAAAGACTGACCCTAATATGCATCCTTCGGGGTAGCTAACCCGCACACCGTTGACCTACACCTGCAATGGGTGTGCACCTCCATATATTTGCTTGCAAGCCTTTTCTTACATTCATTCATTCATTCATTAATGCATGCATTCATTCATCATGTTCCTCTTTCATTATCTTTCACTTTACGTTTCTTATTACTTTCGTTTCATTCATTAATCATAACACGTAAAGTCACGGAAAGATAAAAACGTATCAAAAAACAAGGAACATCGATATTTACAAATCATCAGTCACTACCATCATATAGGGCTACATCATACTTATCATACATATATCATGCATACACATGCAATACTATCACTCTCCTCGTACGCAACAGCCCTATTTGGGCGATTGGACATACTTCAGTCGCATGGCCTCCATGCGACTGGATCATGCGATTGGGCAACTATGCGAATGAGCCTACAATCATGTGAATGAACACTATACGAATGGGCTTCTATGCGACTAACCCTCAGTCGTGCGACTGAACAACTATGCGACTGAACCTATGCGACTGAACTCCCAGTCGCATGACCTGTCGTGCGACTGAATCCCCAGTCGTCCGACTGAGATTCAATCGTGCGATTGAGCGTCAGTCGTTCCTCAGGTTTGCGATTGGCCCTTCAGTCGCCTAACCCTAACTGGGCAGCGACTGGAGTTCATCCCGAACTGCAGCAGCGACATACGGCCTTCAAACTCCTCCAAACTCATTTCCAGCCCAAATTACCCCTCCTAAACCTTAGGGAATCATACTAGGGTATCATACAAGCACATAGAAGTCCAAAATCGCACTCTAAACACATTACATACATTTACACCCAAATGGGTCAAACTCATACATTTCAAAAAACGGGTTTATATGTGTTCCAGCCCCAAAATCATTTGAAACAAGTAAATGAGGGGTCCTAGAACTCACACAAACAAGAAGAAGATGAAGAGATTCGTTTAGACTAGTCACTCGACAAGTTTCGAGCCCGAATCACCACTTTCTCTCTTTTTCTCTTCTTTCTCTCTTCTTTCTTTCTCTGATCTTTCTTTGACCGAGTTTTTGCAAGTGTGGGGAGGGGAGATGGCTACCCCTCCCTTAAAGCTACAGCTCAATCGCCCGACTCCAGGCGACTGGACCTTCGGCCGCCTGAACACCATGCGATTGGACCTCCAGTCGCACGAGTTTCATGCGATTGAGCCTCCAGTCGCATGATACTCCAAAAAGTCAATATTCCGGGTGTTACAACTTATCGGGTAAAATATAAAATTTTGAAAAAAAAATTATATTTTTTAAATTAATAAAGCCCAACGGCTCTTTTCACACACCCCAAGATCCAACAACTCCTTTCCTCGCTACCATGCTCGTGTCATTTGGCTCGCGACCCAGCCGCACCTGCATGTTATGGTCTGTGCGACCAGGTGGCTCACGACTCGACAACACATAGTCTGATTGACATGCGACAAACCTATTTCCTGTTATTATATATAGAAGATTTACACAACTAACTTACTAATTAAAATTATAAAAAAACCAAGTTGAATATGGTAAGGACTCTAACATAGGTTCGTGGAGTCCGACCCATCATAGGCTCGATAGGTATTTGGCAGAGGCCCCATGGGCTTAGGGCGAGCCGAAATTAACCGGGTCTAACAACATATAGAATCTCTCTAAACAGGTTCAAAACCAAAAAGGGTGTTTAGTATTGTTTTAATTTTGATCACTAACTCTAATGGCAAGGGGGCCGAGCATTGAATCAACTCATGCGCCAACAACAACTTTTGTTAAACATACTATACAATTTGCAACACGATGTAAAGTAAAGTACAAGAATTTAAGCAGGATGTATTATTTTTGAAGCACAACTCTTTAAACTAGGCTACCGAAACAACTATTAATGCATGCATACACTTCTCATAATCGAATTTCTCTTTTATCTTTTCAAAATTAAATGTCCTAACTCTTTTTTTGAAAATTTTAGGCACACATTAGGAAATTTGGAGAAAATCGGATCTAACTGTCATGGTTTGGGCTAACCGTGACAGTTTGAAGCCTAAAGGTCACTGTTCGGCCTAATCGTGACGGTTTAGGCTTCAGAGAATTTTCTGCACCTCGGGATTAGGTTAATTATTGGAAGTGAGTTTTATGGTTTTGGGAGTGAATTCGATGGAATGAATTTTTCCCAATAATTGTGCATATTATTTCGATTATAGGGAGAAAAATAGGGATTTAACATTAATTAAGAGTAAATTATGTATAAATTACTTAAATACCCTTTGAATATAATAAATCTGAATAATTAAAGAAAAATTTTGATTGGATGAATTTGGTTTTCATGGTTTTCTCAAAATATGCTATTTTTCTTAGGATCTCTCCTCTATATATATATATACATATATATACATACACATATATATATATGCATATATATACATACATATATACATATATATACATACATATATATATATACATATATACATATATATGTATATATATAGAGGAGGGATCCTAAGAAAACCACTAAATTATGAGAAAACCAAGAAAACCAACTCTAACCAATCATAAAATTTCTAATAATTTTTTTATTTTTCTTATTAGAAGGGTATTAATGTAAACACTCCCACAATTTTAGGTAATTATACATTTTAATTTTGAATTCCTTATTTTACTCTTAACTAATATTAATCTCTCTCCTGACTTCTTCATTCTCTACTTTCATTGCAACCCTAATTTTTAATTTGCAGATAACCCGAAGAGAAGAAAGAGGAGCAGGAACAAGAGGTGTCCTGTCCCGGCCCAGTAGTTCCGTAACTACTATCGTGGTTGTTGCCCTCTCAACGAGCACAACAAGGACAGTAGAAAACACGATGCCAACCAAGGATTATAATGGTGATAGATTGGATACGTGAGTTTATGAAGTCTTTTCTTAGTTATTTGATTGTTGCGGTCGAGGTATTAGGTATCTGCATAAGCAATCGACTTATTGCTAGGGTATGTAATGATCATCTCATTCAATCGATTGAGAAAGATAGAATTAAGAGGTGTATGATATCATCTATTGTTCAATATTATTAAAAAGGTGTTTAATTTTAGTATAAGAAATTGAGATGATGATGATTTACGTATATTGTTACGTATACGTAACTACCGAATTAAAGTCTGAGTTTTCTTTTAAAAACATCGATGATTATGACAGAAGATGACTTCATCCTATTGTTTGGTTACATATATGTAAGTAAGAGTTACATATGTAATATTATGGGTTACATGTTTGTAACTAATCAGAGTTCCATCAACTTACATATATGTAACATATAATGCTACTTACATATACATTAACTTCTGTGTATCTGTTGATAACTTTTTATAAAGCTTAAGTTCTAGGTTCTTGTGATTGTTACGTATATACCTTAACTTCTGTGTCAGACAACGCTGGTATGGGTGGGCGGCCATTGTTATTTGGATTAGAGCTAAGAAGATGGTGAAGATAATGTTGGTGGGTTTCAATTCGAGAAACATGATGAATTTGATGACATCTAAATTTGATATGGGGCTACGCAAAGAATCGAAGATAATGATCAAGAAGAAATTGAACCAAAAAGATAGTGTTGGTGGGAGCATCTTATATCTGCTAGGGATGAGCATCTGATCACACAAGGATGTTTACATATACGTAAGTTCACCGACATGTCTTCTTTATTTGTTTTCTAATTGCTTACATACACGTAAGTTTCACCATCTTAACGTAATAGTATGCATATTGTTTTTTCTTTGTTTGCTAATTGCTAATTTGGTTATGTTTACATATACGTAAGCAGTTTACATATACGTAAGCAGGTTATATATGATGCATCAAATCACCCTTGGTTATTTAAGAAAATGGAGATGAAGACAATTTTTGATTAATATGAAGATGATTGTTACGTATATGTAATCTAATTACATATATGGAACCATGGCTACGTATGTGCAACTTTTTTAAGTTTAACATATTATCTTCAGCTGATTATCGATTCTAATAGTAATTTATTTGAATTTTCTGATTTTGTATACCATTTTAATGAGTGATACATATACATAAGTTTCATTATTTTAACGTAATAGCAATTGTCATATTTTTTTGTTTGTTTTATGCTTGTTTACATATAAGTAAGCATGTTGTAGGGAACAAATATATTTTGAACATATATGTGAACATGTTTACGTATATGTAAGCAAGTACGTAATTAACATTGATCTGCAGAAAAAGAACTTTTGTTCTTCTAAAATATTTAGAATGATATTTGAATATATTAATTTGATTTTAAATTAAACTAATATTGTGTTTGAGTTTAAAGAGAGAGGGAGAGAGAGAGAGAGAGAGATTTAAGGGATTTTAGTTATTTCCAAAAATATAAAATTTACAATCTACCTAAAACACCCTTTAATCATTTAATTAAAGTAAGTATCTATTAAATATTTACAAAAATGCCATTGATTAATATCAACCATTGATCAATTTGATCAATGGTCTAAAAGTGGTTTTTTTGGTTTTCTTGTAAATAGAGGTTTTCTTAGGAACCCTCCCCTATATATATGTATGTATATATATATGTATGTATATATATATATGTATGTATGTATGTATGGGAGGAGGATCAAATACAAACAGTAGCCTAAAAACCGTAGGAACCAATATGATTACGCCACATGTCATATGCATTAATTTTTTATCAAGGATATAATTGTCATATACAAATCAGGTTGTTTATAGAAATTCCTAAAATCATGCTACTATTTATCTATGTATTATTTTTTAAATGATAGTCATATATGATTAATATATTATAGTTGTAACGCTAATATATTTAACAATGTATTAATGTGATATTATATATGTTGTATATAAATAAATATGTTATTATAGGTATAACACTGTCTTAGACTATAGTAGCATACTGCTGTAAAAATAGCACATTATTGTAATTTTGATAAGTGTTATTCTAACACTTAATAAGTGTTGTTTTGGATCTAACAAGTGTTATCTTTATCTTATTAACTCTTGTTTTAGTATTATGTAGTGTTATTTTAATATTATTCTTTCAAGAGTTCGTTTTTACTTGTTCTTCAATGGTTTTTATAAAATAAGATAATAGCATAGTTTAATAACAATAATAACACAATTTAGTTTGTATAATAGCATAATTGTAAATATTTTAAAAAAGATTATTTTCTGTAGAAAAAAGTATGACAATATTATATGCATATTAAACATTAAAAAATCTTGATTTTATGATATAAATTATTTTAAATTAACAATAATGTACATGAAAGTTATTTTAGTTAAAAGTTGATGTAAATAACTTTCTATTAAAAAAGTCAATATAAAACTTCTCTTAACACAAGAAGTTAATTACGTAACTGATCTTTAAAATGGACTAAATTACCCTTAATCTCATTTTAATTACTAATTGATGATGTGTAATCAATCTTACCCTCTCATTTAATTAATCAACGCGTAGGATCTGTTCTCACAGTTTTTAGATAACACATAGTTTGTATCAAAACCATCCTCTATGTGTATGCATATATATACATATATGTATATCGTAAGATAGACGAGAAGATTACTATCTTTAAAGATAAGGTCATACCAATGACCCAGATTGGGCCAGGAGAAGACGCAAACCAAAAGTGGGAGGACATGGCCACTAGAGTCATATACGCAGCTACAGAAATGCTTGGAGTTACAACAGGAAGGATAGTCGGTTCTAAGGAATTTTGGTGGTGGAATGAAAACGTACAAGAGAGAATAAGAATTAAACAACAAAGCTTTAGAGAGCTTTTACGTTGTAATGATGATGAAGAATGAACACAACTAAAAGATAACTACAAGAAGGCCAAACGAGAGGTGAAAAAGTCAGTGTCAGAGGCAAAGAACATAACTTATGAGAGGATGTATAAGAGGCTAGAGACGAAAGAAGGAGAACATGACATGTTTAAGATTGCCAAAGCTAGAGAACATAGAAGACAGGACTTGGGAATGGTGAAGTTTATAAAGGCTGAGGATGGAAAGGTCCTGGTGAAGGAGAGGGACATCAAGATAAGATGGAAAACTTATTTTCATAACCTTTTCAACATAATGGACCCTAATCAACAAACATAGATCGACCAAACAAACAGAACAACGCTACAAAATAAGTGTTATTGTAGAAACATTACAATCGATGAAATTACGCGAGCTCTTAAGAAAATGGGAAGGGCAAAGGCGGTGGGGCCAGACAATATACCGATTGAAGTGTGGAAATACCTGGGAGAAGAGGGACTGCAATGGTTAACCGAGCTGTTCAATATTATCCTCAAGACCGGAAAGATGCCGGATCAGTGGAGGAATAGTGTTATAGTCCCCATACATAAGAAAAAAGGAGATGCCCAATGTTGCACAAATTACAAGGGAATAAAGCTCTTGAGCCATACGATGAAACTATGGGAAAGAGTTATAGACATGAGAATCAGACATGAAACGCACATAGCGATAAATCAATTTGGATTCATGCCAGGGCGCTCTACAACTGAAGCCATACACGTCATAAGGAGGGTAATGGAGAAATATAGAGAAAAAAGAGGGATCTTCATATGGTCTTCATTGACGTAGAAAAAGCCTACGACAGTGTACCGCGACAACTCATTTGGGATAGTCTACGGGATAGAAGAGTACCAGAGAGATATATCAAGATAATCAAGGATATGCATGAAGGGCAAAAACTTGCGTGCGAGCTCTAGTCGGAGACGCAGAATTCTTTCTAGTGGAAGTGGGACTCCACCAAGGATCAACATTGAGCCCATTTCTCTTCACAGTAGTGTTGGATGAGATGGGTAAGTCCATACAAGAGCCAGTCCCGTGGTGCATGGTGTTTGCAGATGATATTGTGCTAATATCAGAATCTAAAAGGGCACTGAACGAAAGGTTAGAACAATGGAGAGCGACACTAGAGAGCAAAGGCTTAAGGATAAGTCGCTCTAAGAAGGAATACATGTACTGTAACTTCAGTGGAGCGATAGAAGAGGGCACCTAAATTACTATTCAGGGCCTGGAGGTCCCACAAATATCGAGGTTCAAATATCTAGGCTCGTATGTCTAGGAAGACGAAGAGATACACAGTGATGTAGCTCACCGTGTTCAGGCAGGATGGTGCAAGTGGAAAGCAGCATCAGGGATCCTATGTGACAAAATATTCCCAGCACGACTAAAGGGAAAACTATATAGAGTGGCAGTTTGTCCGGCTATGTTATACGGAACAGACTGCTGGGCCATGAAGAAATCGCACGAGAGACAAATAGAGGTCGCAGAAATGCGAATGCTAAGGTGGATGTGTGGACACACGAGGCTGGATCGGATAAGGAACGACGTCTTCCAGTAGAGGCTACAGGTGGCTTGTATCACGGACAAAATACGAGAGGGAAGATTGAGATGGTATGGGCACGTAAAGAGGAGACAGATTTCAACGCCAGTTAGAGCAGTAGAGCGCATCATCTTTGATGCTAAGAGGAGTAGAGGAAGACCTAAGTTGATCTGGGATAAGCTGATTAGCCGGGATATGATAGAGTTGCACCTCTCCGAGCACATGGTCGAGGATAGGAGTGAGTGGAGGCGTAGAATTAAAGTTAGGGACTACTAGTGGGCATTGATGTGATAGTCCACACGTGGTGTGTAAGGTAACATTATGTGTCCATTGTAGGTGAAGCCTTAGTGCTAACCGCCCTATTAATATTGTTTATATCATAGAAATATTTATCTGCCTTATTCCTTGCCTATCATCGTTGTAAAATTTATCGGCTTCAAACTTGTTTCAATGATGTTGTGTTTGCTTTTGTGACGTATGCTTAATTGCTTATGTGAGGTATGCACTACTATTCTGATTGTTACAAGTATGCTAATGCTTATGTGACGTATGTGATGTATGCAATTTGGTTATTTGGTTATTTTGTTTATAAACATGCATATGCATATACAAAATTCTATTGTGATGTAGGCTTATTGTGATGTATGCGTATATTATCATTGTCGAGTCGGGGGTCTCTTTGGAAGCGGTCTCTCTATCTCCCAAGATAGAGGAAATACTGGCCACCACCTACCCCTCTTAGACCCTACTCTCAGTGGGATATACTGAGTATGTTTGTTTATTTATATATGTGTATGTACATATATATATGTGTATATATATATATGTATATATAAATATATGTTTATATATGCATACATACATACATATACATATATATATATATATATCTGTGTGTATATATATACATAAATGTGTGTGTGTGTGTGTATATATCTACCTATTATAATAAAATAGGTAGATACAGCATCACAATTATTTTTATCAAAATTTTCTTGCCACTCTCTCTCCTATTAAATACCCACTTTAATTACTAATAATATTATTTGATATTTTTAGATTAAAATATTTTTTTATAAATTAAGAAAAAGATTTTTTATCAATGTTATTTCTAAATAAAAAATTTTAATAAATAATATTTTTTTCTAAAATGTCAAACTTTTTTAAAAATATGGTATATTATAAAATTAGTAAATTATTTAAAAAACCAAAAATAATTTAATTTAGCAGTTATGATAATAAAATATTTAAAAAAAATAATATTTTTATACGGTTTGTTTTAAAACAAAATATTATTTTAAGAAAAAATTAAAAACAAAGTTATAAAAAATTGATATCACTGTTTTATTACTTATAGTACTTAGTCATATAAGTAATAAAGGTTTGTTTGTTTGTTTGTTAGTACTTAGTCATACATAATTTTAGTCATATCATATTTTAGAATATCATTTTATTTTCTATAATTTTTATTATATTAATATTTTATTTATTCAACCCGTGTAATACAAAGGTTTTCTAAGGCTAGTTAATACTAAAAGAGTAATTTGAGGGGACACTTGTCACACTCCTAGATCCCCTAAGTTTGTTTTTGCCGTCCCTCTCTCCTCTTAAATAGCTATCTAAATTAAATATTAAATAATTTTACTTATTTTTAAGATTAAAAGTATTTTTAATAAATAAATAAAGATATTTTTATGAATGTTATTTCTAGAAAATAATTTTTTATAAAATAAGAGTTTTTCTAAAACGTCAAACATTTTTAAAAATATTAAATATCTTAAAATTGATGTTTTTAAAAAGTAAACTTCTTTATAAACTAAAAATAATTAAAATTAGGAGTTATAATAAGAAACTTTTAAAAATGATATTTTTAATATGGTTTTTTTGGAAAAAATGGTTAACTTTTTTTGAAAATAAAAATTAAAATTATTACTTATAATTATTCCTCATATGTAATTTTAATCATATCTTATTTTAAAATATCATTTTTATACTTCATATACTTTCATCATAATTAATAGTTTATTTTTAACTCGTGTAATTGATACACGGGTTTACTAAAATTAGTATTATATAAGTAACAATTAACAACAAATCTGTAACCTTTTGGATTTTTGTTAAATAAAAGTTAACCCTATTATATTTTTGTAAGGACCATTTATGTCATTTATAAAACTTTGGGGACTTGTTATGCCTATTCCTCATTTGTCTTTAAATTTTAATATATGAAAGCTAATAATCAAAATATTAAATTGAACAATAATAATAATTATGATAATATTAATAAATATATATATAATTATAATAATAATAACACTAATAATAATAATAACAATAATAATAATAGTAATAATAATAGTAATAATAATAATAATAATAATAATATCATTGTTAATAATAATAATAATTTGTAAAAAAATTGTTAAACTTAAAAATGTTTGAAAACTTAAATTAATTAAGTTAGGGGGTTGTTGTCATTTTATAAAATTTAAAAGGAAGTTTGGGGCATAAAATAACAAAAGTGTAACTACAGGGACCATTTGTGTGATTGTGAAAAAGAACACCAAACCAACCCCTTCTCTTCCCTCCCGTAATTCCGGCCAGCATACCCGGCTGCCGGCCTCGGCACCGGCGACTCCTAAATTCACTCGAAACCCCTCAAATTTGATATCAAATGATCCCAACTGGTTTACCAACGCATTTCGAACTCAATTATGAACCTTAATTGAAATTAAACAACCGTTATAAGCCTCTAACAAAAGCATAACCGAAACCCTTTAATCATATAGCCGTTTGGCCATTAAACCTCAATAATAATTCGATTAAATGAACCCAAACGATCGGTTATTCATTTCTAATCATATACTTGTTCCAATTCCATCTGAAACACACAAAAATTACACATTCGATTCCTCTCTAACCCGCGACCTGCAACTCTTTCAAAAGCCTCAATTCGATATCTCTAACTTGCAATTGATAGAGGGCTTTTCATCATCTGATCCATTAGAAGCTTCCTCCAAAACGAATTGGAATATTATCCACGTTTGCTCATCGATTGGACCAAGGAAACCTCGACCTGTTCTTCGTTTAATCTTGACATTTTGAACTCCAAATTAGGTAATTAAAAGGGTCTTCTTGTTCGATTGAGCATGAGGAACAAAAGCCCTAAGATCATAACCATTAACAACATCAAATCGAGGGTCAATTTGACCCAAATTGAATTAGGGTTCATATGTGATTTGGGGGCATTGGGTTAAGAAGATTTAAAAAATCATTTGGAACCAAGTGATACCGAAGCTGTAGGCTTTGGTTCACTGGTTAGACCCTTACAACACAACTGTGAGGTCCCGGGTTCGAACCCGGGCACCCTCATATATGTTTTAAAGGCTTTTCAGTCTTAAAAAATTATAGAAAAATTATAAATATATAAAAAATTATTTCTACAAACTTCTAATATTTTTAAAAGTCGCCAAATATTTTCTGTAAATTTTTTTCTAAAGTTTACATAAAAATATTGGTTAATAAAACATTTTTTTACAAAGATGTTCTTGAATAATTTCTTGTATAAATAACGATTAATAAATTATTATTGGTCCAAACGTTCATTTCAAATAATATTTTTTAAATTGTATTTATTTCTTTTAGTTATAAAACTTTATTTTATATATTTTCCAAGTTATTATAAATGATTTTTGCACATCTTGATATTAAACATAAAAATATATTTTTCAAGAAACCATGAATGATTTTCAATTGTTAAAGGTAATTATTTGACAAGCCCCAAAATCCACTTAAAACCCTAGTCCTAGTTGATTCGTTAAAATCATTACAATAAAAACTTAAATCTTGTAAAAATATATATTTTAGGTGCCTTGTGAAGGACTACGTCGAAACGACGCTTAAGATTATTTCTTATTAATCATCCAATATATACTTATTTGATCAGGTGAGTATTTCTATACTCATTTTTCATATTTTCACACTTTGGGGTGAAACATGTTACGTTATAATCATTGCACTTGTAAACGTTTGATTCTTGTAAACTTATGGCAATTTACTTGTGTGTTGTGGTTAGTTGAACCTTGTAGCTACCATGTAAAGTCGAATATATGTACAATTATTAACTATTGCTAGCCTGGCGACGTCATAGATCTATGGGCCTGACAAGCCTGCTTGGTTGATCCAAATACACTTAACTAATCGTATATACTTATAAACGTTTGAGACTTGTAAAACTTTGTCAAGGTTTGATTATGCATTCTGTCTTACATCCCTAGTTACTTTGTTCTCTAATTTAAAACATAAATTGCCATCTTTTATATACTTATGTATTGAAAACTATGGAAATCTCACCAACATTATTGTTGACCTTTTATTTTTAACATGTTTCAGGAAATGCTCAAGTTTGATTGATATCTTGAAGTGCTTTCACATCTAGGAATGGACCTAGTTAAATAAATGAAATAAATTGGATTGTTACATCTTGTGTTATGTTATTTACTTTTGAGACTTATGTTTGTAATGGTACAATTGGCACTTATGATTAATATATATTTGGGTTATTAATAGCGTTATGTGGCTGTGAACGATCTTAACCCTCACACCTCGACGTTTCCGCCGTCAAGGTTGGGGTGTGACAGATTGGTATCAGAGCCCATAACTATAGGGATTTAGGTTATTAGAAATGGTGACCTAGGCTATAGCTTATGCATGAACTGTTAGATCTAGAAAGAATAGGTCTAGATCATTTTGTATAGGCTTAGAACTTTAATCAATACTTGTAATAAATATTTGTAACTGATTATCATTATGTATGCATTGAATGTATAGGTTAGCCCATATGTGTTATGTGATGTACATAATGACAGGCTAAAAGAATAAACTTGGTAGGATTTCTGAAATCAACCGTGTAAGAAACATCTACGGATGAACAATAATGTTAATCCGTAGATATGTTTCTTATAAGACCCTTTGTCTTCGGATGAACAACATCACCCAAGGATCTCTCAAGTGAAGATTCCTACGGAAGATAAGGATTGCATGATGAAGTGAAGACTTTTACGGAAAACAAGTTTTCTATGGAAGACAAGACTCCTGTGGAAGTCCAGAACTTGTATGATTTCAACCAGTCAACAAGTCAATTTCAAATCCCAAGAGATCCGATGTTTTCTTAACTGACTCAAAGTGCCTATAAATATGAGTCCTGGGTTTCACATCTCGGAACACAATTTTAGCAATACTACGGTTGTCAATTGTCACATCATTGTGCAACCCTAGCTGCCGTCACATCAACAACAACAATTCGATTAAAGAATTCTTTGTTTATAGTTTTGATACTTATACTTTTGTAATCATTACTCAACATTAATGAAACACATTTGAATCAATTATTGTGTTTGTATTCATTGTGTCTTTGTGTTCGTGTTCTTCAATTATCAATTAATACAATTAAACAACAATTAATGATTATTCCACACTCATTAAATTATATTTATTTTAATACTGATAATTCCTGAATTGAGATCCTAGGATTCATAGGTGGTATCAGAGCCAAGTGCTCATTGATTTAGATCAATTGATCTATCAGTATTAAAATTGTTTAATTGCTTTTTAAACAAATTAATTCAGTGACTAATCCTTCAGCTAGCATTGTTCCATTGCTTGATTGATTCAGATCTGTCTTCACATCAATTGAATACAAGATCTGAGTCTTTGATAGATTTGTCTACTTCATCTTTCAGATTTAAATTCTTAATTTAAAATGAGTACTTTTGGTGGATCATATCAACCACCAAGCAGATTTTAAATCCTGGAAAATCAAGTTCAGGAATCATGTGAACTACACTGATTCTGACTTGTGGGAGTCCATCACTAAAGGTCCTTATATTCCACCCACTCTTGGGCCGGATTATAATAATAAGAATCAACCAATAAGCACCAAAGATCTTTCACCAGATGATGTCAAAAAGGTCAAAGTTGATATTAAAGCTTACAGTTTGCTTAGTATGGGTTTGCCTGAAGAGATATTAATCAGGTGTGAGAATTACAAAACAACTAATTCCTTGTGGAAGATACTTCATACTCTCTGTGAAGGGAGTGATGAGATTAGAAGCATCAGGAAAGACACCCTCAGATCACAATATGAAACCTTTCATCATATTGAGGGTGAGTCAATTCCTCAACAACTCCACAGATTCATGCAACTCGTCACTAAGATGAATATCTTAGAGTTTAAATACACTAATGAGGAGTTAAACAAGAAAATGCTTCACACTTTGCCTGAAAGTTGGAAGCAAACTGTCTCCATGTTCAAGAACACCATAGATCTCAAGGCAACTGGACTAGATACTCTAGTTGCAAAAGTTGAAGCTCTTGAAATGGATGAGAAATCTAGAAACAAGAGTGTGATAACTCATGTCTCACCCTATCACTTCAAAGAACCTAAAAGTGCTGGTAGTGCATTCATTTCAAACAATGATAGTGATAACTCTTGTGATTTGAGTGATGAGGAAGAGCAAGTAAGTTTTTATGCTGCTAACCTTCAAAGAGATTATCTTAAAGTAAAAATCAAAAGGAAAAAGGAAGATCTGCCGACAAAAGAGATACAACTACTGTCACAGCAAAGTCTTCATATCAAAACAATCAGTCAGAACCAATTACTGTGATATTGGATTCTGAAGAACAAAAAGCAGCATTTGCAGCTTTTAGTTCTAGTTTTCAGGCCTTTCTGGGAAGCTCTCTAATTTTAGCAAATATATGCCAGCAAGACTTGGAAGAACTACCTCCTGATGTAGTGGAGGAGATGGACTTACAATGGCAGATGGCCATGATTGCTTATAGAGCTAAGCAATATCTCAGGAGAAACAAGAATTTGGCTGCAGCAAGCAAAACATCAAAGATTGGTGTTGACAAGTCAAAAGTAAGATTTTTCAAGTGCAATCTCTATAGACATTTCTCCAGAGAATGCAATCAACAGTCAAACTCGGAGTTTAGACAACATCAGCAGCATCAGCAACATCAGGCTCAATCTCCCCAACAATCAAACTCTCAAAGATCTCTGCACAGACAACCTCAACTGACCAATACATCCCCACCAGCCACGCATGAATCAGCAGGACCAAGTAACTCCAAGGAGTCGGGGCTGATCATACTTCAAGATGGAACATGTGACTGGAGTATGTATGAAAAGGAAGTCTTGGAAGAGAATCAAGCTTTGATGGCTCACATGGAAAGCAAAGTTCCCCCAATGGCCAGAGAGGTAAGAGAAAGGTTGTGTTCATCATCATGTGTTGAGGAAGTTGAACGTTATAGAGTCCATGCTCAACAGTTGGCTGATAAAGTAAAAGAAACAATGATTTTGAATGAATCACATGTTAGAGAGCATAAATTATATCAAATCAAAATTAATTCTTTGCAAAAAGATTTAGAAAAATTTGTTTCTGAAAACTACAGCCTAAAAGCCCAAGTTGAGCATCTGACCACTTCCTTAACCAAATCCATGGCTGATCATGCATCAACTGAAGTGAAACTTCAGAAGTTTCAACTATCATCTTAGCAATATGAACAGTTGTTAAAATCTTATATTGAATCAAAGAACAGGTATGGGTTGGGTTATAATGCTGTTGCACCACCAATAAATGATAATTACACAACTCTACCTCAAACAATGACAAACACATTGTCAAATCATTTTGTGCCTAGCACCAAATTTGAAACAAAATCAAATCAAATCCACATTAACAATGAAACTGAGGTGAGTGAAACTGAGTCTTCTGAATCAGAATCTCTAAAACACGATGACTCAGAATTTGATTATGATAAATGTGATGACTTGGATGATTCTGATGAACATGATGTTGATCAACTGAACATTGGTGAGAATGTTCATGTTGAAACTGGTCTTCCAAAAGTTCTGGGAGAATCAAAGCTGCAATATCCTCCAAAGCAAAGAAACATGCTGAAGACAATATGTAAGAGGATTGCTGAGCTAAATGAAGGACTGCAAGAATTGAACCTTCACAAAAGTACATCATCAAAGGAGGAAGAAATTTCGAATCAAATGAAGAAGTACCTTCATCTAATGTAGATAAAGGTAAAAAGAAACAAGTGTCGAGCAAACACAATCTGCGAAAGACAAAGAAACCTTCATCTAATGAACCTTCAGTTGAAGATCTGCGGAAGACAAAATCTGCTGAATCCGCAGAACATCTGCGGAAGACAAAAACTGATTCTGCGGATGAAGTATCAAAGATGAATGTCAACAAACATGCACAAAGAAAGGTGGATCTCAAGCTGAAAAGATCAGCTAAAGATAATAAACGTTCAGTGGATGGTTCTACTAGCAAAAGCAAGGAGAAATCAAGTGATCCATTGAAAAAGGAGTTGAAGTCTCATAAGCTGAACAAGAAAAGAAGAAGTCTAAGGAAGAGGAAAATTCACAAGAAAAATACTGCAAATGGTGTGACATGATACAGATGACTGCTACTTTAGCAGTTACTGTTCCATATGCAATATGAACAATCACATGACTTCTGATTGCTACTTCAACAAACATTGTGCAATCTGCAACAAAAATAATCATTCAACTCAGGAATGTTATTTCAACAAAAGGAACAAGACAAAGAGATCTAAGAAGTCAAATTCTAAAGTATCTGAATCAGAGAAGTCAAATTCTAAAGTATCTGAATCAGACTCTCAATCTTCTGAAAGTGACAAAGGGTCAAAGACTAACACAGTCCAACAAAAATCCAAGAAGAAAACACCTGCTGAGGACAAGCTTTTGAAGAAAGGAGTATCCAATCAGTCAAGAACACCTCACAAGAAGGTAGATCTATCAACCAAAGAACCTCTCAAGAAGGCAAAAGTGAAAGATGATTTCTTTGATAACTTTGAAAAAGGGACTCCTGTGACTTAATCAAAACTGAAAGATGATGAAACTTTTAGAAATTCAGGATGTACCTCAAAATCAAAATATCAACCCAAGAAAGAGAAGATAAAGGTAGACTCAATCAAGAAAGAAAACACACAAACATCTGCTTCATCTTCAACAGAATCATCCTCACCATCATCAAATCAAAATGAATCAATTAGGACTGAAATTAATACTGAAACTTCAAGATTGATTCATGAAGGAGTAACAATTTTAGATACCTCTGGCAAACCCAAGACAATTAAGGCTTGGGTTGTCAATTCTAATTGATTTCATTATTTGTGCAGGAACAATCTTGGAGAGCTGACAACAAGTGGTATGTTGACAGTGGTTGTTCCAGGCATATGACAGGAAACTGTTCTCTTCTCCATGACTTCAAACATAAACATGCCTCATATACGGCATTTGGTGGGGATAAGAAGGGAGGTAAAATAGTTGGTGAAGGAATGGTAACAAATGGTGTACTCACATTTGAAAAAGTAAATTACTGTGAAAATTTACAGTACAATCTACTTAGTGTATCCCAAATCTATGATAAAAAATACACAACATTATTTGATGACACTAATTGTTACATTCTTAAGCTAGGTTTCTCAGTTCCAAAAGAATGGATCCTTCTTAAAGCATCAAGAAAAGGAAACACTTATGTTTTGGATATGAATAACACAACACTCACAAATCATGAGACATGTCTTTTATCCAAGTCTTCAGAAGATGAATCTCAATTGTGGCATAGAAGACTTGTTCATTCCAACTTGAAGAATATGAACAAATTGGTGAAAAACGACTTAGTTATTGGTTTGCCAAAGAAAGAATTTTATTGTTCAAATCATTGTTCTTCTTGTTACAAGGGAAAACAACATAGAGTGTCACATAAATCCAAAACCATCAACACTAACACTACACCACTCAAATTGCTTCACATGGATCTCTTTGGTCTAACCAATGTGATGAGCATTGGAAAAAGGCAATACTTTTTGGTGATAATAGATGATTTCATAAGATTTACTTGGGTCTTTTTCTTAAAACAAAAGAGTAAAACATCTGAAACATTAATGGACTTTGTGATCAAGATTAAGAATCAATTTGATCTAAAAGTTAAGATTTTCAGGAGTGATAATGGGACTGAATTTGTGAATGCTGAACTAGATTCTTTTTGCAGGAACAAAGGCATTGAAAGGCAATTTAGTGCCCCAAGAACTCTACAACAAAATGGAGTTGCTGAAAGAAGAAATAGAACTCTCATTGAAGCAGCTAGAACAATGCTAGCTGACTCTCAATTGCCCATCACATTCTGGGCAGAAGTTGTAAACACAGCATGCAATGTTCAAAACAGGATTTTGATTGTCAAAGAACATAATAAAACTCCTTATGAGCTCTTATTCAAAAGAAAGCCTTTTATAGGATATCTTAGAGCTTTTGGGTGTCATGTATCTGTGTTAAACACTAAAGAACAACTAGGAAAATTTTCTGAAAAAGCCTATGATGGTTTCTTTGTTGGATATTCATCCACATCTAAATCATATAAGATTTACATCCTAGAACATAATATTGTTGAAGAAACTCCTAATGTCTCTTTTGATGAATCCATATTTACAACAAATGTGAAAGGTTCATCTTGGTTATTTGATATAGATGCATTAACAGAGTCATTTAATTCCGAATATCTACTTAATGCAGGTTCTGCTGATACATACTATCCATTTGTTCCACCAAGTTTGAATGATGTGTCACTATCAGCTGATCCCCAAGACCACCTCATTCAAACATCCTGCAGCAACAAACAAATTATCTGACAAGTCATCAGAATGGAGATACATCCAGAGAAACAAATCATTCATCTGCAGTTCATGAAAATACATCCGCAGATGATCACATTCCATCTGCAGATGTAACTAATGCTTCAACAGATGTTTCTAGGGAGGGAGAGGATGTTTTGAATCAATAAACTCAATCCGTAGATGTTGATGTAACTCTTACGAAAGAACGAAAACATCCGTAGAAGTTCCTACGGACGAATCCCATGATGCAGCTGAAGTTCATGCTGATCCTGTTGAAACTGAGGAGCAATTTGACTACTTCATAGACTCAATATCACAGCTGAACCCCTCTACTCTAATGAATTCCACCGATTTAGATTCAACCATCCCAGTTGACACTATTCCAACAACCAGAATTCATAAGTCTCATCCATCAGATAATATCATAGGAGACTTGAATGCAAGAACTACAAGAAGCAAAGGGGGAATGGCAAACATTTGCTTATTCACTTGCTTCTTATCTCAAGTTGTTCCTGCTAACATAACAACTGCTCTAAAGGACAATAGCTGGATTGATGCTATGCAAGAAGAACTTCAACAACTCAGAAAGCAAAAAGTATGGAACCTTGTAGATCTGCCTGCAGGTCAGCATCTAATTAGAACAAGGTGGCTCTTCAAAAACAAGTTGGATGATAGAGGTATAATTGTAAGAAATAAAGCTAGACTGATTGCTCAAGGATATACTCAAGAAGAAGGAATAGACTATGATGAAGTCTTTGCTCCTGTTGCAAGAATTGAAGCGATCCGGGTTTTTCTAGCTTATGCTTCTTTCAAGAAGTTCACTGTGTACCAAATGGAGTCAAGTGTGCCTTTCTTTATAGAAAAATTGATGAAGAAGTATATGTGGCACAACCACCTGGATTTGAGGATCCAGACTACCCACACAGAGTCTACAAGTTAGACAAAGCTTTGTATGGACTTCATCAGGCACCAAGAAAGTGGTATGAAACATTGTCCTCTTTCTTACTAAAGCATGACTACAAAAGAGGAACTATAGATCAGACTCTCTTTCTCAAACAAGAACATCAAGATCTCTTGGTAGTCCAAATATATGTTGATGACATCATTTTTGGATCAACCAACAAGAAGTTATGTCAGAACTTTGAGGAGTTAATGAAATCTGAGTTTCAGATGAGCTCAATGGGAGAATTGAATTTCTTCCTTGGCCTGCAAGTTCATCAGAAATCTGATGGAATTTTTATCAATCAAGAAAAGTACATTCATCAGATTTTAAAGAAGTACAATCTTGCTGATACCTCATCATGCAAAACACCTGCTTCAACAATAGACAAGATTGTGCCTGACCCTGTTGGAAAATCTGTTGATTAGAGATTGTATAGATCTATGATTGGATCTTTAATGTATTTAACTGCCAGTAGCTCTGACATAATGTTTGCTATTTGTGTTTGTGCTAAGTATCAATCTGATCCAAAGGAGTCTCATCTGAATGCTGTGAAGAGAATCTTCAGATATCTGAAAGGAAAACCAGCTCTAGGACTGTGGTATCCAAAAGATGGTGACTTCAGTCTTTATTCATACTCAGACAGTGATTTTGGAGGATGCAACAACAATAGAAAATCCACAACTGGTGGATGTCAGTTTCTAGGACCAAGGCTTGTTTCATGGCAGTGCAAGAAGCAAACCAATGTGTCTGTATCCACAGCTGAAGCTGAGTACATAGTTGCTTCAGCTGGTTGCTCTCAAGTACTTTGGTTGCAAAACCAATTACTTGACTATGGTTATAATTTCCTTCAAACACCAATTCATATTGATAATTCAGCTGCTATGTTAATAACTGCTAACCCAGTTCAACATAGCAAAACAAAGCATATTGAAATTAGATATTATTTTCTGAGGGATTGCTCAGAAAAGGGGTTGATCAAGCTAATCAAAGTGGATACAACAAATTAGCTTGCTGATTTATTCACTAAAGCCTTTGATTTAGTTAGATTTAATTTTCTAATTGAGTCTTTGGGTATGATTAACTTAGATTAACCTTTCTTCAACAAAGAAAAGCATGTGACTGTCCTTGTATATAGAGTTTATCTTCTTTAATTAATAAAAAAAATTAATAAACAAATTAAAAAAAATTATTTGCATTTCTGTGACTACTTTCTGCATGTCATGTCTTTGGGAAATGATAGTACACTATGCCTTGGCTTACTTCATCAGCATAATTACCCTGCAAACTGATTCAAAACTCTTTGATATGTAAGTAGGTTCATCTTGAGTGGAAACTACACTTAGAGCATGCTAAACATAAAGAAATAGGCAACTGTCTGTGGAAACTCCATTTTGAGGATCAAGCAAGTAAGTCTTATCCTGATGTGATCAAATCACTCACCCAAGCACACTATGTAAAACACTTTATAATCTTCTATCTTTGCAAAATCATATTCCCTCTGTTTTGTGTGAACAAAGACCTGGGTATATGATTAGAGAGTATGATCTTCATTATCCCTCTGTTTTGTGTAAACAAATACCTGGGATGATAGCACCTCTGTTTTACGAAAGTAAAGACCTGGTGACTTTATGCGGATCATATTCAGCTCTCAAAAGAATCCTTTATGATCAACTGTATATTGTCTCAAAGAGCTTAATCATAAAAGCATTAATGAGACTACAAGTATGTCTCAAGATAGAACTTATAACTTAATGTACATATTCAATAAGTGTGAAAAAGTGATGATTTGACTCACCTACAGAGGACAAACTCTAATGAGAATTGAATGTGGAGCACATGATAGTTACTGATCAACAAACATCAAAACATGATAAACTGCATGCCTAGTTGATACATTACTCCTGTATGAATTTAAGTGGATCTGTATACTTGCAATCAGGTGTTATATCAGATCATTTCTCATTCATAGAATCAAAATCAGATGAAGCCTTGTGTTATAGTATGATCCCTATATACATATACATGCTTGGAAATTGAGCACTAATTTGTTTAATTTGTGCTCTTCAATGTTTACATCTCTTTTGGACAATCATATGCCTTTCATGCTTCTTTCAAACATAAATTTCTGATGAATGAAACAGTTTTACATTAATCACAAATTTAGGGGGAGTAAGTTATGCATGAAAATCAATAAAAAGCTGTCAAAAACACCTTTGAAGGAATTGAAAATTGAGCACTAACTTGGATGCAGGATATAGGAAGCCTTCTTGTACTTAATTGCCATGCAAACAAAGTAACTGCATAATCGTAGAATTGGTAAACTACGGATGTGCAAGTAACATTAAGAGTATAATTCATGTTCATAGAATGGTAATCTATGAATAAGATGTACTCAAAAGTAATGTTGCATTTGATTTTCAACTAAGGCATCCGTAGATGTTATGGCATCCGCAGATGTTCTGCGGAAGCCGTGATTCATCCGGAATAAATGAAGTATACGGAAAGGGATAAATGGGAAGTGGGCCTAACATATTTAATAAAAGAAATTAATGTGTCCGCTTATAAATGAGGTTTTTGACTTTAAGAATTCATTAATCACTTTTCAGAGCACTTTTCACTTTTCTGACCTAGAAAAGCGCACACTTCCCCCCCTTTTTCAAACTTTCAAAAATCCATCCTAAGAAATCGTAAAAATGATTACTCAGTGATCGAATATCAGTGTCGCAAAGATGTCAAATAGATTTGCGAAAGAGCACAATGTGTGTGCATTCCTGAATGCGGATGATCCTGCTTCCGAAGGATGTCGAGATATCATCAAATATCTTCGACGATCCAGGCTATTCTATGCCCTGACGGCAGAGCCTGTGATTTATCAAGCTCATATTGTCGATTTCTGGAATACGACACGAGTAGAACAAGATGGAGACGATGAAGTGATTGCCGCTGAAATCCTGACTGAGAGAATAAGGGTCAATGAACAAATGATCAGAAGATCACTTGAATTGGGCGAACGCGAGGTCGGACACCCAGATGTGTTCGGAAACGAATACATAGAAAAGGTTTTTCACCTGATGGGTTATGATGGTGATTTCGATAAGGGTGAGATCAAGAAGGGGAGGTTATGCAAGCCCTATCGGTTCCTGTGTCACACTTATCTGAAGTGCATCTCAAACAGGAAGTCAGGACTTGATAGGTTCTCAAGACACATCTCCTCAGGAATTATTAGGATCTTTGAGGGAAGAACCTACAACTACTCTAAGTACATCCTTAACTGTCTATGCGATCAAGTGAAATTGCAAAGGACCAACAACATGTATATGTTCCTAAGGTTTTTGCAACTGATTATCAATGCTGAACTTCCAAGGATTGCAAGGGAAGGAGAGGTGTTTATGCAAGCTCACTTGGGAAGGTCTGTACTGAATAAGATCAGTGGAAAATACCAAGGTGAGGACATGCCTATGTTTGCTCACGTGGTGGATGCTGATGCCAACATTCCACAAGAACTGGTATGGGTAGATCATGAAGAAGAATCATCTGCTGAATTTGATCAAGCATCACACTCACCGAACCAAACATCCCCTCATCAACATCAATCACCAGTCAGCATAAACACTGATCCTATCTCACCCATTCAACAACATGTGTCACTAAAACAGCTGTCCTCTTCCACTCAAAACACCCAGCCTATCTCTCTTGGACAACAAAAATCCCCATCAGTTTCTCTCCCAGCCTCATAAAACACAACCATTCTCACCCTTCTAAACCATATCCCCTATTCATTCACTCCCACCAACACCTAAGCTTACATCCCCGAAAAGTGCTAACACTGAGCCTGTTCACATAACTCAGTCTCAAAACTCTGTTCACACAGGTGAGACTGAGTTGATGTCTTAAGCAAGTACTATTCCTGTTTCAGTCACCAATTCTGAGAACCAAGTGCTGTCTAATCACACTGCTCCGATGTCTCCAATTACAGATCAATAACATATGGATCAGTAACAACTTAAATACCATGAAGAAGAAGTAAGTGAACACTGTTCCAGTTCAGCTAATGTAGCTGCTACTGAAGAAAACAAGATTGAGTCTGATGCTGAAAAGGAAGAAAAAGAGAATGAAGTGGATGTGATTGCTTATGATGAAGATGACCTAAGTGATAAAGACATCCTGTAAGCAAGAGTTATTTGGTTGTTGAGTACAATAAGTTGGTACTTAAATCAAATAAAAGAAAGCAAAGAATTCAAGAACTGAAAGGGATTATCAAAAAGAAGGATGAAGAGCTAATCAAGCAAGGAGCCAGACTAAAAAGGCTTAGAGAAGATGCACAAAGTAACAATAAAGTGATTGATCTTTGCTCAAACATGAACAAGAACTGCAAGAAGCTGTGAGATATGAGAAAGATGAAAAGGAACAGCTGATTTCTAAAGTAGAGCAAATCTCTGATGATGTGTCTGCAAAAGCTGAACTGATAAAGCAGAAAGATCAAGAGATTGAGAATTTAAAGATGAAAATTTGTGCATTGGAAGACAATTCATCAGTCACTCCAAAACAACAATCTACTGAAGCATCAAAGCAACTCGTTCTATATTCACGGAAGAGAAAATACCTGGGGTCTTTCAAGAAGAAGATGAATAAAGATGAAAGTTCCCCTAAAAAGCAAAAGCTGACTTCTCCTGAGCATACTCCTTCAGTAGATTTATCTACTGTGAAATTGAAATCCAGTAATGATGGTGACAGTGATGAATAGTGGAATGAGCTGATCAAGATGGACTCACCAACTGACCATAAAGACTCAAAGGCTGATAATCTGCTAACAACTGAAGACATTATGGAAGAGAGGCCTGAGTCAACCATGTTTATGACCCTCATAAACCATGGTTTCCCTTATGACATGGTTGAAAGGATGAACATAACTGAGATGAAAGATCTGCTGAAAGAATTCGAGCTTGCAAGATTCATGATCCCAAACTGTGATTATAAGGCATTCAACACCTTTTAATCAATTCAAAAGACAAAGAAAGAGTTGGGCCATTGTGACACAGCTAAGCTAAGCAAATACAACATGACATGCTGGTTACAAGGTCACAACTACAAACCATATGAATTAAAAGAAAGGTCAGTTGGAGAGCTAAGAAGAATGATGGAACATGTGATGAAAGTTGAGCTTGATACAGGAGTCAGATTTAGGACTGAAGCTCCTAATCCTACTGTTGAGCTTCATAACAAAATGGCTACTGAACCAGTTATGGTAGAAAGCAAAGATCAACACAAAGAAAAGGATAAACTGATCAGAGAACCCAGAGAGGTAATTCCAGGGAAAGTGTGGCCTCTTGGAACTACTGTGAGGGAAATTACAGAACAAAAATCCACTTTGATACAACTAATAGACCACCTCACAACTCCCAGCTCTGTTGAAGAAAACAAGATCATGGCCTGGAAATATGATCCAGACTGGGATTGTGCCATCTGGAAGAATTGAATACTTCCATGACTTATTTTCAGTGATGTGTCTGCCAGAGAATGACATTAAGGATCTACAAAGCCTCATCATATGCAATTACCCAATTCACCCAAGAGGAAGAGACTCCTCAACTCTAGTGGGCAAACTCAAAACAAAATTTAAGGATGATGTGCTTGTAGAAGCCAAAAGGGAAGACGCAGAGCATAGAAAGAGAATCAAGGGCTTTAAAAGATATAAGTCCAATGCCTCAGAAGCAGTAGATGATGAATTCTTGAAGAGGGTTGGAAACAATAATAGGAAATCAGCAGCAATCAAGTGCATTGAAGGGACTCAATTGTAACACCCGCCTCCCAGGGCTCACCCCGGGGAGTGTTACACATCGGATATACAGAACACATAGGAGTTATAGAGTACATAGCGGAAGTCTAACTTTAATTATACATCAAAGTGTACAATACATTTGTTATAATAGATAATACCATTACATCAGTTTAACTATACTAGAGATCCAAAACTTCAACAACATTCTAGAACTTTATTTTCTCATAACTAGCTCGTAATCTTCAATCACTGCAATCACTTGGCACCTAGGATGTGTGTCCATAAAAATAGAAAACATTTGGGACTCAGCATAAAGCTTGTGAGTTCATAAACATGGCATTCTTTAAAATTCAAAACATGTTGTTATTGACTATTGCATCAAGCAGATACAGCCATGGCAAACATATAGGAACAGAGTAAGCACAGTATAAATTCATATAACCAGGCTATGTATACAAACTCCACTGGCTAAAGCAAAATCATACAAGCAGCCCTCAAGCATCCTATCAAGCATTGCCACATATCACAAATGCTATTGATAGTCAATTCTTCAATTATTACCAGTTATCAGAACATCACATCCCGTTTTAGAAAACAGTTCAGAGGAACGCACCTCAATCAATCAAGTCAGTAATATCGTCTGCTCAGGTTCACTGCTATCAGGTATTATCCTATAAGCAAAATAACATTACTTAAGCTATATTCTAGCTAGTAACAATTTTAGGGATGATTCGTTATCTTTTCCTATTTGTTGGTTTTATTTGGGCACTTTCTTTTATCCTATGCCAACCCTTTGGTACAACCCTTACTAGTTGGCATAACTCGGGCGTTTCCATCATACCCGAGCCAACCCTCGGGATTACCCAATACCTTCCCTAATAATAACCTTAAAGTCTAATAATAATAAATATAAATATAACAACTACAACGCTAAAATAACAAACAATAATAATACTAACTATGACAATAAAAATAACAACTATAAAAATAATAATAACTATAAAGATGATAATAATAATATTAATAATAACTATATTAATACTAATACCTACAATGATAATAATAATAATAATAACGATTATAATAGTAATTAAACATAACCTTAAACAAGGACGTACCTGAAAACTATCTACGGCAATTTGATGTAGAGTCTCCCCTACTCGCGCTCCTAGTCGTGCTCCTACTCGAGTACCAAAACGACTACTAGCAATACCCAACGGGGCATAGTTGTCAATAGCGAACAGCGGTAAATAGCGACACATTACCTATATGCTACGTCGCGAATAGCGGTAAATAGCGACCGCTATTTTGTGTTTAGCGATGAATTAGTCGATATTATATAAAATATTGTACGTTCACTAAATTAAACATGTCTTAACGATAAATTAATACAAAAGTTCAACAAACACCATTAAACACCATCAAAATAGATAAAATAGTTCATTACTAATCATCTAAATCTTCATATTCCGGCTCATTATCATCATCATCGTGATTAGATGTTGGATCAAAATCTTTATAGGCCCCAACATCATTTTCTTCAGCATCCATATCAAAATCTTCATCTTCATCTACTAAACATCTTTTTCTAGGCCTTGAGCTTGATGCAGAGGCATTGCCACCCTTTTTACTCCCACTTGCTCTTGTCGAATAAGGCGCCTCACCCGCACCTGTAGCCTCTGCAACATGACTCCATGTCAAATCTTCACCCTCAAACACCGGTGCATCTTCTTCATCCTCATCCTGGACCTCCTCTAAGGCACCCATCAACCACTCATTTGGATCTTGTACATTTGCATCATCTAAGATAATCGGGTCAATCGTATCACGCATGTCATACCTTCTTCTTAGAGCTCGATATACTTAATGTAAACAAGATCATTGAGCTTTTGTTGTTCGAGTCGGTTTCTTTTTTTGGAATGAAGCTACATATAATATATAATAAGGTTAAATATTGGTTACATGTAATATTAAATTGAATGTTCCTTACATGTTCAAAAACGCTCCAATTGCGTTCGCACCCCGACGAGCTACACGTCAAACTAAGCACCTTGATCGCAAATTTTTTTAGTGTTGGTGCTGATGCTTCGTATTGCATCCACCACACCGCTAATTTAATAACAAAATAAACTAAAAGTAAGTTCAACTTTCTAAAACATTATAGATAATATATAAAAAATTATACCAGGGGCAAGTTTTGCTCTCATTTTCTTCGCCATCGGATTTCCAAAGATCCCTTCAGCACGTCGATACAATGGTAGCGCAGAGTGAATCTTTATCTGCTCATCTTCATTCAATGTCAACTTACTAATGCATGACATTAACCAGCTTACCACCTCATCATCATCATTCGCTTCTATATTGTTGTAGTACATCAAACTCGGATTCAAGTAGTGACCCGCTGCATGCAAAGGCCGATGCAACTGACAATTCCATCTTGCATCAATTATGTTGAAAATTTCTTGATAACCCTTTGCTCTCCTTTGCTCTATCCATAGCCTCATATATATAAGATGCAACAGTCATCTCCTTTGCTCTATCCATAGCCTCATATATATAACCCATTGGAGGCTTTCTTTCCCCGTCAACTAAACGGAGGACTCCTAACAATGGACCACCAACCTTCACAGCAATATTTACATTGTTCCAAAAGCTAGGCAACAATATTGTATTTGCTGTTTGTTTACCTCCCACCTCCTTTGAGAACTTGCTTTTGTTCCACTCTTCAGAAGTGAACAGTTTTCTTAGGTTTCTCTTATTTGCTTTAAAACAACTTAAGGTGATGAAAGCGGTGGCAAACCGGGTTTTGCGGGCCTAACCATGTCTTTCTGACCGGTGAAGTCTCTCATCATGTTTAGAAGCAATGTGCGGTTGTATATGTATGTATTAACCACAATTGCTCTTTCAAGAGCTCTTTTCAGATGAGCTAACTTGAAGATGTCTTCAAACATCAAATCAATACAATGAGCCGCGCAAGGAGTCCAATAAATATGTGGGTAGTTTTCTTCCACAAGTTGACCTATCTAATAAATAAGTGTTATAGGGATTTAAAAATCTTAATCAACAAATTAGTAGTTTGTTATAAACTTACCGGCCAAAACATTATTACTAGCACTATCTGTCACAATTTGAATAATGTGATCCGGCCCAACCTTCTTGATGAATCTATCAAACAATTTAAACATGTTCTCACCTACGAGAATTATCAAAAGTTAGTAAAATTATATACATTTAGCATGGTTGAAAACAAGTTAGTTGTTTACCCGTGTGAGAATAGCTAGAAGTGTCGACCGACTCAATGAACATGCTTCCTCGGGGCGTGTTTACAAGAAAATTGATTAATGCCCTCCTTTTCGGTCCCTCCATCCATCGGCCATCAAAGAACATCCATAGGTTGACTTTTCTACCTCATTTTCTTGCAAATTTTTTTGGTATGTTCCATTTCTAGCTTCAACATAGGAACTCGAACCTCATGATAACTAGGGGGTTTCATACCATAACCGTATCGACCAACCGCTTTGAGTGCGGGCCCTAAGCTATCATACTTCACCGCATTAAACGAAAGACCTGCATCATACATCCAACGAGCAAACTTTTGCACCGTATCAAGTCTTAGTTTCTTTTGAACTTCATTATGTTCTACACTCCCAACTAAGTTTCCTCCTTTTTTCCCCAATGAGCTTGATGGCTTGAACATATAATCTAATGGGCCTTTTGTTTTCTTAGTGTTAGCCGTTGATCCGGTAGATGAAATGGTCCTCTTTCCTTTTGATTGAACTTCACTACGATTACTTGGGATTTCATCTTCATCATAATCATCTATATCAACCACGTCATCAAAATGAGGTATGCTATCAATCAATTCTCGAGCACGTTTCTTCTTTTCAAATTGTTCTTTCATCAACTCTTTTACTTCAGCTGGAACTTTGGGATATTTCAAAACATCAGGTGAATCCCAAGCAAGATGATGCTTGTGTCTTGTAATCCCACCAGTTGAAACAAAAAAACAAAAATTGCATCGCACCGAGCTTTTGGTTCCTTCCACCAAAGTCCCGTAGGTCCAACCAATATCAGGTTCCTTTCTAGTTCTAGTGGTCATTTCTACTTAAATACAACATCAAAGTCAATCAGAATTAGCAAGAAATAAGAACTACTGCCCAATTCAAAATTTGAGTCAAATATCCACAAATTGTTACCTTAGCAGCAGGAATCAAGTGGAACTCCACAATCGAAGTGAGGAATCGAAGTGAACAGCAAGAATCGAGTGGTTGCAGCAGGGGTTGCGGCGCAAGGGTTGCGGCGAAGGGGTTGCGGCGGAGGGGTTGCGGCGGAGGGGTTGCGGCGCAGGGGTTGCGGCGCAGGGGTTGCGGCGCAGGGGTTGCGGCGCAGGGGTTGCAGTGGAGGGCTAGCGGCGGAGGGCTAGCGGCGGAGGTCGGACGGCGGAGGTCAAGCGGCGGAGGTCGGAACCGAATGGCGAGGTTAGAAATCGAACGGGGATATAGAACCCTATATATTTTTAGTGTATTTAAAAAAAACTGCTATACGTCGCTATTGACTATATAGCGACCGCCAGCCGCTTCGCGACGTAGCGTGCGATTGCGCCGGCGACGGTCGCTATTGACATCAGTGCAACGGGGTATTGAGAACTCGAGATTCTCTTTATATTAGAGTGTTCCCAAAGAAACTTATGTTCTAAATTCAACCTTAAGGTTCCTATTTATAGAAATAGTAAGCTGCTCAAATTTATATGAGCGGCGATGTGGGATGGAACTTTTGTGAATTCGATGTGGGATGCACGGATGAATTGCAATTCTTGCAATTGTGAATTGATAAGTAATATTATATTATTATATTATTATATTATTATAATTAATTTAGCTGCTTAACTCGTTTTTCTCTTATAACTTTTAAAATATAGCGTCTTATAAAATTTCAAATATGTCGTTGTGACGAGCTTATTTTTATCTACGAGTCAACCTAAGTTTCGTCAAAAACGGAGCAGGTTTGAATATAATATATTATTATTATATTCAAACGGTCTCTTATAACATAAAAATTTCATCCAAAAACTTCAAACTTTAAATAAATAATTTACTTATTACTTACTCGTTTGACAATATATGAAATGCGGAGTTCATATGACCCAAACGCTCGGGTTGTTACATTCTTCTCCCCTTAAAAGAATTTCGTCCTCGAAATTCGAAGGTTACTCGAACAGTTGAGGATATTTGACTTTCATTTCTTCTGCTAATTCCCAATTCTTCTCGGGTCCTTTCTGACCTTGCCACTGGACCAATACTAGTAATTATTTTCTTTCTTAATTTTCGTTCTTGAGAATCAAGAATCTTTATCTGTTTTTCAGTAAAGTTTAATTTCTCGTCTATTTGCACATCCTCTAATGGCATTACTTGAGTCAGATCTGCCAAACACTTCCTTATGTTCGATGTATGAAAAGTATCGTGAATACCTTTCAAAGTTTCAGGTAATTCTAGCTTGAATGCTACTGGACCAATTCTTGCGATGATTTTGAACGGTCCAATATACCTGGGACTTAACTTCCCACATTTACCGAATCGCATTACTCCTTTCCATGGTGAGACTTTAAACATCACATAGTCTCCCTCTTGAAATTCTAAAGGTCTCCTTCTGTTATCTGCATAACTCTTCTGTCTATCCTAAGAAGCCTTTAGTCGTTGTCTGATTTGTTGCATTTTCTCAGTTGTCTCGAGAATAATTTCGGTTTTGGTCAACTGATCATCCCTATTCTGTCCAACAGATGGGAGTTCTGCATTTCCTACCATATAAGGCTTCAAATGGTGCAGCCTTAATGCTGGAATTGTAGTTGTTGTTATAAGAAAATTCAATCAAAGGAAAATGATCATCCCAGCTACCTCCAAAATCAATCACGCAAGCACGCAACATGTCTTCTAAAGTTTGAATTGTTCGCTCACTCTGACCATCGGTCTGAGAATGATATGCAGTGCTTAAACTGATTTTGGTTACAAGTTCCTTTTGGAAACTTGTCCAGAATCTAGAAGTGAATCGGCTATCTCTATCGGAGATAATGGTAAAGGCATTCCGTGCTTACTTACTATTTCATCAATATATATCTTGGCTAGTTTTTCTATTGGATAGCTCTCACTTATAGGTAGAAAATATGCTGACCTGGTTAGCCTGTCAACCACGACCCATATAGCATTATATCCTTTTCATGTTCTTGAAAGTTTTGTGACAAAATCCATGGTCACTCTATCCCATTTCCATACTGGCAACTCCAACTGTTGTAACTGACCGGCTGGTTTTTGATGTTCAATCTTAACTTGCAGACATGTTAAGCATTTCTCAACGTACTGGGCTATGGATCTTTTCATATTAGGCCACCAGTAGTGATTTCGAATATCCTTATACATTTTGCTTGCTCCAGGATGCATTGTGTATTTGGATTTGTAGGCTTCATCTAATACTTTGCCCTGAATACCTCCACATTTTGGGATCCAAATTCTCTGACCAAATCGTAGGACTCTATCCATTCCTTGAGTCAATAATTTCTGGTTACCCATCATTCTTTCAGCCTGAATATTCTCATCTTTCAATGCTTCAGTTTGAGCATTCTTGATTTGGTCTTTCCAATCAAGCTTGACATCTATCTTTAATGCTTTTACCCTAATTGGTTTAACTCTTTCTTTCCGACTGAGAGCATCAGCGACTACGTTAGCCTTTCCTGGATGGTATTTGATTTCACAATCATAGTCATTGAGAAGTTCCATCCACCTTCTTTGCCTCATGTTTAACATCTTTTGATTAAAGATATGTTGTAAGCTCTTATGGTCTGAGTAGTTTACACACTTAGTACCATACAAGTAGTGTCGCCAAATCTTTAAGGGAAACACTATGGCACCCAATTCAAGGTCATGCGTAGTATAGTTCTTTTCATGAACTTTTAGTTGTCGTGATGCATAGGCTATAACCTTGTCATGTTGCATCAACACACAACCTAAACCATTATATGAGGCGTCACAGTATATTGCAAAGTCTTCATTTCCATCTGGTAATGAAAGTATAGGAGCACTACTAAGCTTTTGTGTTAGAAGGTTGAAAGCTTCTTCTTGCTTTGGTCCCCAGTCAAACTTTACATTCTTTCAAGTCAAAGATGTTAAAGGGGTAGCAATCTTGGAGAAGTCTTGAATAAACCTTCTATAATATCCTGCTAATCCCAAAAAGCTCCTAATCTCACTGGGATTCTTCGGTGATTCCCATTTCATCACAACGTCTATCTTAGCTGGATCTACTTGTATTCCCTTCTCATTTATTACGTGACCAAGGAATTGAACTCTCTTTTCCAGAAGTCACATTTAGAGAATTTTGCATAAAGCTTTTCTTGTCGAAGGGTTTCTAGAACCATTTTTAGATGTCTAGCATGATCATCTTGGTCCTTAGAATAAATAAGTATGTCGTCTATAAAGACAATGACAAACTTATCCAAGTATGTCTTGCAAACTCTATTCATCAGATCCATGAATGTTGCGGGAGCATTGGTTAGTCCAAAAGACATAACCAAAAATTCATAATGCCCATAACGCGTCCTAAATGCAGTCTTAGGAATGTCTTCCTCGCGCACTTTCAACTGATGATAACCTGATCGAAGATCAATTTTTGAAAAGTAGTTGGCTCCTTGAAGTTGATCAAATAAATCATCTATTCTTGGTAAAGGATACTTGTTCTTAACAGTTAACTTGTTTAATTCTCGATAATCAATGCACATACGCATTGAACCATCTTTCTTTTTGACGAACAATACTGGCGCTCCCCAAGGTGAGGAACTCGGTCTAATAAACCTTCTTTCTAAAAGTTCGTCAATTTGCTTCATAAGTTCTTTCATCTCTGAAGGGGCTAGACGATAAGGAGCCTTCGCGATTGGTTTAGCACCAGGTACTAAATCAATACGAAATTCTATCTGGCGATCAGGTGGAAGTCTTGGTAAATCTTCCGGAAACACGTCTGGGAATTCGCACACTACAGGTATTTCATTTATCTGCATTTTCTTTTTAGCATCTACCATGCATAAGAGAAAGGCTATGCATCCTTTCTGAATACATTTCATTGCCTTCATTGCTGAGATGATACTGGTCTTGGGGTTTCCATCACTACCATGAATTAGTAGCTTTTCCCCATCTGGCTTACGTACAGTCATCGTTTTATGTTCACAGTCGAGCCGAGCACAATTCTTATTCAACCAGTCCATCCCAAGAATAACATCATATTCACTTAAAATGGTCAGCATTAAGTTTACAGAGAATTCAGTGTTAACTAAGGTGATAACATAATCCCTAAAGATTTGACTTATCTTATCTCGCTCACCACTGGCAGTTTCTACAATATATGCACATTCTAGAGTTTGTGGTACTAAGTTCAAATAAGGTACTAAGGTAGTTGAAATGAAACTTCTATTTGCACCAGTGTCAAATAAAACTCTAGCATATATGTTGTTAATGAGAAACGTACCAGCTATGGTTTTATCTCCAGCTTCTTTTAACACATACACTCGACCCTTGGACTTGTTCTGATTCTCTGTAGGTTGTGCTTGTGGAGGGTTCTTGCAATCACTTCGGAAATGTCCATACTCCTAACAGTTAAAGCATCTAATTTTCGGGCAGTTCTTTCGTGAATGATCACCTGTTGGACATTTAAGACATCTGGAATCTTGATACTTTCTCCAAGACTCATTTTTATCGTTCCTCCACGGTTATTGACACGGTTCCCTTCATTTCGTGTGATCTTTTTGTCCTTTCTTGGCATCTGGTTTCCATCCTCATTTCTCTTTCTTTTGTTGTTATCAGTCATTATACCTTCTTCTTCATATGCAATAGCACTTAATGCGATTGTAGACTCATAGGTTTTGGGGGTAGACATTTTAACTAATTGTCGACTATGAGGGGGTAACCCCCTGCACGTATCTTTTTAAGTGCTTTGCTTCAGGTGTTACATGCTCAGGAAGCAGTCGAGCCATCTCATCAAACTTGGTCGTGTACTGACGATGTGTCATGTCCCCGGCCTGTAGTTGTAAGAATTCTCTTTCAATTTTGTCCCTTTCAACTTCAGGACAAAATTTTCCATCACAAGCTCCTTCAGTTCATTCCAGGTTAAAGTAGCAACAACTCCAGGTCCTTTAGCTTGTTTAACATTGTCCCACCAAAACAATGCCTCGGACCTAAATGAGTGAGTGGCATACATGACAGTTTGCATGACTGTGCATCCACTAATTTCAATAACAGCTTCCATCTCATGGATCCACTGAAAAGTGGCCATGGCATCTCTTTTGCCATCAAATATGGAGGTTCACATCCCTTGAAAGCTTTGTAGGAACAACCCTGCTTAGGTTCAGTTTCCATAGCAGCATCACCATTACCATTGGTGTTATTTATATGATCATCCTGCCCATTACCACCATTGCTCACATACCCTCCAGTGGCGTTCATAACTTCGGCTATAATAGTTGGCAAAGCATCTCTAATTATGCCAGCTATAGCTGCTTGGAATTATGGTCTAGCAAATTGCTGTGACTCATGTTCAGCATGATGAAGATTTTCATGATCATCGTCGTAGATGACATGATTTGCCTTCTACTACCAGGAGGCCTACCATGACCCCTACTATGAGTATTTCCCCCTCTTTGCATAGTCAAAGCCTACATAATGGAGCAGGGATTTAGTATTCACACGATGGATTATGATCCAGAACATGACAGTATTAATAGACAAGAAATAACAGTGGTCAGGTGTCATTTCTTATCTATTGCAATTATAATGTTCTAGCCATTATCCTCCATGGTTCACCAAAACCCATTACCCAATACCTATGCAATTAATCAAATTATCTTAAAGCATCTTTCCTAGTTTAAGTCTAGATACTATCTTTGTACCTAGTTCACTTAAACTACGGCTCTGATACCAACTTGTAACACCCGCCTCCCAGGGCTCACCCCGGGGAGTATTACGCATCGGATGTACAGAACACATAGGAGTTATAGAGTACATAGCGGAAGTCTAACTTTAATTATACATCAAAGTGTACAATACATTTGTTATAATAGATAATACCATTACATCAGTTTAACTATACTAGAGATCCAAAACTTCAACAACATTCTAGAACTTTATTTTCTCTTAACTAGCTCGTAATCTTCAATCCCTGCAATCACTTGGCACCTAGGATGTGTGTCCATAAAAATAGAAAACATTTGGGACTCAGCATAAAGCTTGTGAGTTCATAAACATGGCATTCTTCAAAATTCAAAACATGTTATTATTGACTATTGCATCAAGCAGATACAGCCATGGCAAATATATAGGAACAGAGTAAGCACAGTATAAATTCACATAACCAGGCTATGTATACAAACTCCACTGGCTAAAGCAGAATCATACAAGCAGCCCTCAAGCATCCTACCAAGCATTGCCACATATCACAGATGCTATTGATAGTTAATTCTTCAATTATTACCAGTTATCAGAACATCACATCCCGTTTTAGAAAACAATTCAGAGGAACCACCTCAATCAATCAAGTCAGTGATATCGTCTTCTCAGGTTCACTGCTATCAGTTATTATCCTATAAGCAAAATAACATTACTTAAGCTATATTCTAGCTAGTAACAACTTTAGGGATGATTCGTTATCTTTTCCTATTTGTGGTTTTATTTGGGCACTTTCTTTTATCCTATGCCAACCCTTTGGTATAACCCTTACTAGTTGGCATAACTCGGGCGTTTCCATCATACCCGAGCCAACCCTCGGGGTTACCCAATACCTTCCCTAATGATAACCTTAAAGTCTAATAATAATAAATATAACAACTACAACGCTAAAAATAATAAACAATAATAATACTAACTATTACAATAAAAATAACAACTATAATAATAATAATAACTATAAAGATGATAATAATAATATTAATAATAACTATATTAATACTAATACCTACAATGATAATAATAATAATGATAATGACTATAATAATAATTAAACATAACCTTAAACAAGGGCGTACCTGAAAACTATCTACGGCAATTTGACGTAGAGTCTCCCCTACTCGCGCTCCTAGTCGTGCTCCTACTCGAGTACCAAAACGACTACTAGGAACACCCAACGGGGTATTGAGAACTCGGGATTATCTTTATATTAGAGTGTTCCCAAAGAAACTTATGTTCTAAATTCAACCTTAAGGTTCCTATTTATAGAAATAGTAAGCTGCTCAAATTTATATGAGCAGCGATGTGGGATGGAACTTTTGTGAATTCGATGTGGGATGCACGGATGAATTGCAATTCTTGCAATTGTGAATTGATAAGTAATATTATATTATTATATTATTATATTATAATATTATTATAATTAATTTAGCTGCTTAACTCGTTTTTCTCTTATAACTTTTAAAATATAGTGTCTTATAAAATTTCAAATATATCGTTGTGACGAGCTTATTTTTATCTACGAGTCAACCTAAGTTTCGTCAAAAACGGAGCAGGTTCGAATATAATATATTATTATTATATTCAAACGGTCTCTTATAACATAAAAATTCCATCCAAAAACTTAAAACTTTAAATAGACAATTTACTCATTACTTACTCGTTTGACAATATATGAAATACGGAGTTCATATGACCCAAACGCTCGGGTTATTACATCAATACACATTCCCTATAACTGAATGGGGATATGTAGAGAAAACAAAAGAACTTGTGCTGCTGAGGAATGCAGAGAACGGAAGGGCTGATCAGATCAGAATCTTTGACCCTGTGGAAATTAAGCTACTGCATCCCACCTACACATCATATCTGCATGACAAATTCTTTCCAAAGCTGAGTGATGAACAAGCTCAAAATGATTTGTTCCTGAATGTCCATGTGATCCAGGTAATTGACAAACTTCATGCTAAAGCCTACAAAAGAAGAAGACACAATGCTGGATTGCTGAAGGGAACCACTTTTGATGAAGTATCAGAACTCCGAATCTCTGAACAAGATGAGCTAGAAGTGGTAAACAATGACAAAGTGTTAGAAACACTCACTACATAGGAGGATGTTCTGGGACTAAGCTTTGAGACTCTGAAGAAGCTCAGCAAGATGAAGATCAAGTACAAGTATGATGATCAGAAGCCTGCTGTGTCATACTTCTACAACAAAATCATTTCCAGAGTCAAGGAGCTTGCAGTTTTGAAGGATTGATTACAAGGATCTAAGCCTAAGGGGGAGTATTGTTAGATCTAGAAAGAATAGGTCTAGATCATTTTGTATAGGCTTAGAACTTTAATCAATACTTGTAATAAATATTTGTAACTGATTATCATTATGTATGCATTGAATGTATAGGTTAACCCATATGTGTTATGTGATGTACATGATGACATGCTAAAAGAATATACTTGGTAGGATTTCTAAAATCAGTCGTGTAAGAAACATCTACGGATGAACAATAATGTTAATCCGTAGATATGTTTCTTACAAGACCCTTTGTCTTCGGATGAACAACATCACCCAAGGATCTCTCAAGTGAAGATTCCTACGGAAGATAAGGATTGCATGATGAAGTGAAGAATTCTACGGAAGACAAGTTTTCTACGAAAGAACAAGACTCATGCGAAAGACAAGACTCCTGTGGAAGTCCAGAACTTGTATGATTTCAACCAGTCAACAAGTCAATTTCAAATCCCAAGAGATCCGATGTTTCCTTAACTGACTCAAAGTGCCTATAAATATGAGTCCTAGGTTTCACATCTCAGAACACAATTTTAGCAATACTACGGCTATCAATTGTCACATCATTGTGCAACCCTAGTTGTCGTCACATCAACAACAACAATCGATTGAAGAATTCTTTTTTCATAGTTTTGATACTTATACTTTCGTAATCATTACTCAACATTAATGAAACACATTTGAATCAATTATTGTGTTCGTATTCATTGTGTCTTTGTGTTCGTTTTCTTAAATTATCAATTAATACAATTAAACAGCAATTAATAATTATTCCGCACTCATTAAATTTTATTTATTTAATACTGATAATTCCTGAATTGAGATCCTAGGATTCACATGAACCTTATAGAATTATATTCCTATCTTGTAAATTACATGGTTTGCATGCTACATAACGCTATGCCTTCTTATGTGCAATTTGATGCCTTAGCGTAGGATTGCCTAAACATTGTTACTTGTCTCCCTAAACTTATCTTTGACTCTTTGACTCTCCCCGAACATGAAACCTTTTAATCTTATTCTCGACGACACGTGGAATCGTATACTTATGCTTATGACTTGGATCTTTAGACGTTATGTCTAATCTATATAAATCTCATCAAGGTTTTGATTTCATGAACCTAAAAAATATTGTGTGACACATAAACACCTGTATTCTGGATTTCCTGGCAAAAGGCCTCCGGGCTAAAGTAAGCATTTCGCATAAATCCTACGGGACTAGTTATGCTTACCTGGGGATTTCTGGGATGAGTGATAAACTATGGTCGATATACACAAGTTTCTAAGGCAAATAAGTCAAATTACCTTGACGTGTCAACGTTTCCAAATGGTAATGCGTTACGAAATAGAACCATTCCGCATGCCTTACAACTCTTAGCTTATTCTTGTCTTAACTAATATCCTTTGATATCTTCATTCCCGTAACTAACTCATTTTGTATCTAGCATGTCTCGCCATCATGGAAAGCGTGGAAGTTCCAACCGCAAGCTTGCAGCAATGATCGCCCGACAAATGGCTGTTGTGCTCCCAACCATGGTTGCTGAACTTAATAGCACCCTAATGGCTAATAGCAACAACAACACTAATAGGAACAATAGCAGTGCTCATGGAGAGAATAGCATCAATCAACAAGGGAACACTCGCACCTGCACTTTCAAACACTTCAACTCGTGCAAACCCACTAGTTTTAGTGGGAAAGAAGGAGCCACTGGACTTCTCGAGTGGTTTGAAAGTATGGAGAACACCTTTATCGTTAGCGAGTGCCCCGATGAGTTCAAAGTTCACTATGCTGCAAGTGTCCTTCAACAAAGGGCACTAACATGGTGGAATAGTGAAAAGAGAACCCGTGGAACTGAGGTTGCATTAGCGTTGCCCTGGGAAGAATTTAAGAATATCATGATCCAAAAGTTTTGCCCGAGGAGCGAGTTGAAAAAGTTAGAGGATGAGTTCTGGAACCTCAAACAAGATAGTAGGAATCACCTGGCTTATTCCACCTGACATCATGAGTTGAGTATGCTTCTACCACACATGGTGGACACTGTGCGCCGTAACATTAAGAAATTCATCAAGGGGGTGCCACCTCAAATTCAAGATGTCGTGGTGGGTAGTAGGCCCACAACTTTGAAGGAGGCAATTACTATCACTGCGCAACTCACCGAGAATCATATTAGAGCTGGTACCATGTCGGCAAAAGGTTCAAAGTCTACTGCGAAGGTGACACCCGAGGCAACAAGGGAGGTAAGGGCCGAGTCATCTTCCCAAAACAAGAAGCGTAAGTTCACCCCGACACGCAACTACGTTGTGACCGCCCTAAATGCACCTCAAAAACAAATGGTGGTTGCAAATCAAGCTCCCATGACTAGAGCTTATGTTGGTCCATATCCTATGTGTAACACGTGCAAGTACCATCACGCGAGCAACACTCCATGTCGAGTCTGCTCGTTGTGTGGAAAGTATGGGAACTTGGTGGCTACTTGTCTTCGTGCGCCAAACAACACTGCAATGCTTACCAACCGAACCTGCTATAACTGTGGCGAGCCTGGTCATATTCGTCCGTAATGTCCTCGCAATGCGGGAACTGTGCCACCGGCTCGTGGAAGGGCTTTCAACATCAACGCTAACCAAGTACAAGCCAACAATGACGTGGTGAATGGTATGTTGTTGAACTCCTTTTAAATCATTTCTTGTCTTATAAATATTCCTATCCTTATGTTCATCATACCAATAATAGGTTATTACCAAACACGTATGTATCTCGTAAATAGTCATTATGCATCTGTATTGTTTGATTCGGGTGCGGATAAGAGTTTCATGTCCTTGGAATTCGAGCCTATACTTTCTAAACCGCGTGTTAATCTGGAAAGATCCTTCACGGTCGAAGTCACCGATGGAAAATCTATTGTCGTTGACGTCGTAATACATGATTGCACCTTAAGCCTTAACGAACACGAGTTCCTCGTTGACCTTATTCCTATGCAATTGGGAAGCTTTGATGTTATCATTGGCATGGATTGGTTAGCCAAACATCGTGCGGAAATTCTATGCTTCGAGAAATGCATTTGAATTCTTTTACCGACAGGTGATACTCTGAAGGTCTTTGGGGAGAAATCATCCCAAGGACTCAAACTTATGTCTTGCATCAAAGCCCACAGGTGCTTAAGTAAAAACTACATGGCTTTCATGGCATATGTAGTTAATACAAAAGCCAAGGGTAAGGAATTGAAAGACATTCCTGTCGTGCGGGACTTTCCCGAGGTTTTTCCTGAGAATCTTAAAGGACTACCTCCCGTGCGAGAAGTTGAGTTCAAGATTGACTTAATACCTGGTGCAAACCCTGTGGCTAAATCACCTTATCGTCTGGCACCGTCTGAAATGCAAGAACTAGCTAGTCAACTGCAAGAGTTGACCGATAAGGGTTTCATTCACCCTAGTTCATCACCGTAGGGTGCACCTATACTATTGTGAAGAAGAAGGATGGCTCATTTCGTATGTGCATAGATTACCGAGAACTCAACAAGCTTACTATCAAAAACCGATACCCTCTCCCTCGAATCGATGATCTCTTCGACCAACTTCAAGGAGCAACTGAATTCTCAAAGATCGATCTATGTTCTGGGTATCATCAACTACTTGTTCACGATGATGACATTCCAAAGACCGCTTTTCGTACTCGATATGGACATTACGAGTTCATGGTTATGACTTTTGGCTTGACCAATGCACCTGCTGTGTTCATGGATCTCATGAATCGAGTATGTAACCGTATTTGGATAAGTTTGTGATCGTGTTCATTGATGACATTCTTATTTATTCCAAGACGAAAATTGATCACGAGACACACTTGCGACAAGTTCTTAGACTTTTGAAGAAGGAGCAATTATACGCCAAGTTTTCCAAGTGTGAATTCTGGTAAGAAGAGGTTCAATTCTTAGGGCATGTGGTGAATAGCCAAGGAATTCACGTCGATCCTGCTAAAATTGAAGCCGTGAAGAATTGGTGTGTTCCTACAACCCCAACCGAAGTTCGTTCCTTTCTGGGCTTAGCGGGATATTACCGTAGGTTCATAGCGAATTTCTCGAAGATTGCTAAACCATTAACGGCGCTAACCCAAAAGAATTGACTCTTTGAATGGGGTCCCAAGCAAGAAGAGGCTTTCGAGACATTAAAACGCAAGTTGTGTAACGCTCCTATTCTCACACTTCCTGATGGAAACGATGACTTTACCATGTATTGCGATGCTTCAAATCAAGGTCTTGGTTGTGTTCTCATGCAACAAGGCAAAGTCATAGCATACGCGTCGAGACAATTGAAGGTTCATGAAGTGAACTACACAACTCACGATCTTGAACTTGGTGCAGTGGTTTTCGCTTTGAAAATCTGGCGACACTATCTTTATGGGACGCAATGCATAGTCTACACAGATCATAAGAGTCTCCAACATGTGTTCAACCAAAAGGATCTCAACATGAGACAAAGACGTTGGATCGAGTTTGATCAGCGACTACGACTGTGACATTCGCTACCATCCTGGAAAGGCGAATGTTGTAGCCGACGCGCTAAGTCGCAAGGTCCACAACAAGGTTGTCTCACTCCAAGAAATCCGAGATCGAAGGCAATGGTTTGACACGTTAAGGGAATTTGATACCGAGATTCGTGTGGATGTTAACGAAGCTACTATCATGGTTCAAAATATAAGGATCGATAGTGATCTAGAGTTATGCACTCGCGAGGCTCAACAAGCAGCATTAACCGACCAAGGAAAAGATGAAGATTTGGTGTCTAACGTTCGGTCACAACTGGAGACAAAACCGAACGGATTGTGGTACTTCTTGAATCGACTTTGGATCCCTAATCGTGATAATCTTCGTCACTTCATTATGAACGAAGCTAATTAAACCCGATATTCCATTCATCCTGGCTCCGATAAGATGCACATGGACCTGCGTGGTCAATATTGGTGGCCTGGAATGAAGAAAGATATCGCGTCTTATGTTTCCAAGTGTCTCACGTGTGCAAGAGTCAAAGCCGAGCATCAACGACCAAGTGGTTTACTTGAACAACCTGAAATCCCTATGTGGAAATGGGAACATATATCCATGGATTTCATAACCAAGTTACCTCGTACTCCTCGTGGCCATGATAGTATATGGGTGATTGTTGACCGTTTGACCAAAACGGCACACTTCATACCAATACGAGACACTTACCAAGTTTTAAGACTGGCCCGGATATACATTGACGAAATTGTTAGTCGTCATGGCGTGCCGTTGCACATCATATCCGACCGAGACGCTCGTTTCACTTCGCACTTTTGGTCGTCTATGCAAGAACTCTTGGGTACTCAATTTGATTTAAGTACGGCTTACCATCCTCAAACTGATGGTCAAACCGAACGAACAATCCAAACCCTTGAGGATTTTCTACGACTATGTGTCCTTGACTTTGGTGGTGATTGGGATATGCATTTACCGCTCGCGGAATTTTCGTATAACAATAGTTATCACTCAAATATCAATATGGCACCATTTGAGGCTTTGTATGGTCGTAAGTGTCATTCTCCGGTCTGATGGACCGACATTGGTGAAAATTTCATCACTGGTCCTGAACTTATACAAGAAACGACTGATAAAGTCTCCACAATCCGCAAGAACCTTGAAGTGGCAAGAAGTCGACAAAAGAGTTATGCCGATAAGTGTCGTAAGCTGTTGGAGTTCCAAGTTGGTGACATGGTTCTTCTCAAGGTTTCACCGTGGAAAGTTGTTGTTCGTTTTGGAAAGAAGGGTAAACTAGCTCCAAGATTTGTAGGACCTTTCAAAATCCTGAAAAGGATTGGGAAAGTGGCTTATAAAGTGGAACTACCTTCCGACCTTAGTGGAGTTCATCCTGTGTTCCATGTCTCAAACTTAAGAAAGTGTTTGGCCGACGAGAGTCTGCATGTTCCACTGGAAGACATTCAGATCGACGAGTCATTACACTTTGTGGAGAAGCCGGTTGAAATTATGGACCGAACCCTGAAAAAGACCCGAACAACTACCACACCGATCGTCAAGGTCCGTTGGGAAAACAAACGTGGAGCTGAGTTCACTTGGGAGCGTGAGGAGCATATGAGAAAGAGATACCCGCATTGTTTGTATAGTTCATTTCTAATTTCGGGACGACATTCCTTAAATTTGGGGAGACTGTAACCTTTTGGAATTTTGTTAAATAAAAGTTAACCCATTATATTCTTGTAAGGACCATTTATGTCATTATAAAACTTTGGGGACTTGTTATGTCTATTCCTCAGTTGTCTTTAAATTTTAATACATGAAAGCTAATAATCAAAATATTAAATTGAACAATAATCATAATTATGATAATATCAATAAAAATATATATATTATATATATATATAATTATAATAATAATAACACTAATAATAATAATAACATTAATAATAATAGTAATGATAATAGTAGTAATAATAATAATAATATCATTGTTAATAATAATAATAATTTGTAAAAAAATTGTTAAACATAAAATGTTTGAAAACTTAAATTAATTAAGTTAGGGGGTTGTTGTCATTTTATAAAATTTAAAAGGAAGTTTGGGGCATAAAATAACAAAAGTGTAACTACAGGGACCATTTGTGTGATTGTGAAAACGAACACCAAACCAACCCCTTCTCTCCCCCCCTGTGACACCTCACAATATCAAGCTCGTGAACTCATCGTGTGTATTGACTAGCCTCACGTAGGTTCATAAGCTATGTATCGTGTTAATCGAATTATTTCATGTACATGTTCTATGTGTGTTAATTATCCTTATGTATTAGTGAATCTCTCGTATACTCGGTTATAACCAAAAATAATAATAATAATAATAATAATAATAATAATATAATAATAATAATAATAATAATAATAATAATGATAATAATAATAATAATAATAATAATAATAATAATCATAATAATAATAATAACAAAGAATAAATAAATAAGTGCAGGGAGGGTATTTGTAATTTTAAAAACTTCAAAAGAAATTTTATAACATAAAATAATAATAATGAAACCAAAGGGGTTGAATCTGTAACTTTGGAAGTTTCAAATCCAACCCCGCCCACCCCCCGATTTTCCGGCCGCCGTCCGGCCAAAAATCCGGCGACCTCCGGCGACTTCAAAAACCACGAAATACTCGATTTTAAACTCCAAAAATCATACCAAATCGCTCGTGGACAAAATTCGAACCTAACACACGCATTTAATCATTCAAATTACAGCTTCTAGAACCAATAATCGACCACTTTAACTTTCGGTCGAAGTGCAGCACTAAATCGAGCACTAAACACAAAAATAAACAAAAGAAATCGCATAATTAGGAACATTTTGTCGTTTCCAATCGTCCACTGAGTTCCAATTGCTATAAAAGGATACAATCATAGAGTTTAATCTTCACCCTCATTCTCGACCTGCAACTCGATCAACTGCCATCCTCTGAACCTTATAACTCACAAATAACATAGGGCTTCTGATCCTAAGCCTCATTCTAAGCTTCCTGCACAATTAATTTAAGTTCCATCACTGTTTGATCCCCTTTTCGATTTCAAGATAGCGCGGCTGTTCCTCGAGTGTTCTTAACCTCAAATCAAACCAAAACAGGTAATTGAATACTTAGATCTACTCGTTTTTACATAAGGATTAAAACCCCCATGATTATAACTGTTAACAGAGTCGAATTCATGACCAATTTTGGGGAAATCGAATTAGGGTTCATCCGGATTTGGGGGATTTCTGGAACTTGTGTTTTTATAAATTAAGAACTGTGTTCTATCGCGGCCTTGTGCCTTTGGTTCACTGGTTCGGTGTGTGTGTGTGTGTGTGTGCAGGTGTGAGGTCCCGGTTCGACCCCGGGTAACCTCTTCTATTTTTTAAAGCTTTTTAACCCTTTTTAAAAAATATGGAAAAATTTCTAAAATTTATAAAAATAAATTCTATAAATTCTCCTTATTTTAAATATTTCAAAATTATTTTCTGAAATTTCTTTATTTAAAAACCTTAATAAATTTTTATAAAATATTATTTATAAATATTAAAAATACTTATTTTTAAAAATAGATTCTAATTTGTGTATAACTATGAAATAATCACAAAAATCATAAAAATTATATAAATTATTATACACAATTATTTTTATAAAATGGACACTAAATAATAATTTAAATTATTATATATTAACGGGTACAATATATTTTATAATTACATCAAATGTTTAAGAATATTATTCTCATAAAATAGATTTTAAATGGTATAGATTACTATTTTAGTATTAATCGAAATACCATTTTTAATTATCCTTAGGTAATTATAAATTACATATTAAACCACAACATCTTTATATTTAATTCCAAAATATCTAAATATACTTATGAAATCCTTCTAATAGAATCAAAATGTAAATAATTATTTAGTAAACTTAACACTTATTAATAATAATTTATTAATACATAAATAACCCTATCAAAATCTTGTAACATATATACATCTAATTGTGTACGTGTCACGTGTTAAACCAAACCAACCCGAATCTTACCAAATATATTTATTCGCAATAAACACATTTTAAAGACTTAGTTACAATTAATAATAGGTATTGATCGTGCTTGATCATGCATTGCCTAATTCTTTGAAGGTCTTGTTCATATACATTACATCACTCAAGGTGAGTTTCGTGGCCCCTTTTTATGTTTATAGAAGTTTTCGATGTTTTCAATCAATGGGGGGAAAAGTATGCTCACCCGTTTTCGATGCTGTACACTGTATATTCTGTTTTCATACTTGGAATCAATGTGATACTGTTTGCATGCATACATGGTGTTATTTTTGGGAACACTCATACAACCATTAATTCCGGGTTAGGAACCAACGGATAGGTATTGGTAGTACTACTGGGTTGACACCCCCACCCTTCGACGATTGGTTAACTTACGAGTTACCAACACAGCTGCCAGCAATCCGACCAAGGGTGAATATATTCCGTCGAATCTATATGCATAACGTCATTAGGGTTTGGTTGTCTTAAACACATGTTATGTGGTTTGTGCTTGCAGTATGATTCCATATCAAATTTTATACAGCATCAAATACATGTTTTCAATTTAAACCTGCGGAACTCACCAACATTATGTGTTGACATTTTTGAGCATATCTTTTCAGGAGAACATAATCAAAGAGGATAGCTAGTGCTGATGCCTTAGCAGAGACCCTCAGGATTTCATTAGTTCTGCATTTGTAATGTATATCATTTGTATTCATTGTGAACTAAGTGTATTTTGGATTTAGAATCAATAAGACTATGATAGTCGTGGAACTGACTAACCACGACACAAGTCACCATTGTGTCGGGGGACGTCATGACACGAGGAGTTTGCATGTATTATATCTCTGTATTTATACCAAGTGTTATGACGATCCCGTCCGTCGCATCCTCGTGTTTCCGCTCTAAGCGAGGGTGTGACAGATTGGTATCAGAGCCTTGGTTATAGAGATTTAGGTGGAGAATTCGACCTAGACTATAACCTAAGAACATTCATATAGAATGCATGCTAGGGACTATGTGCATTTGATTTTACCTAAATGTCTTTCATGATTTGTGTGACACATAGACACCTGTATTCTGGATTTCCTGGCAAAAGGCATTCGGGCTAAGGCAAGCGTATTCGTATAAATCTCATTGCGAGACCCGTTACGCTACCTGGGGATTTCTGGATGAGTGATAAACTATGGTCAATACACAAATCTACAAGGCAAATGGGTCAAGTATATTAAGTCTATGAACTTAATATACAGGTATATTCCTATATACCTAATAATATACAAGTATGTTCCTACATACTTGACTTTATACATATACACGTATTATCTGAACATCCTGAGAAAGACATTAATACTCTTAGTTTCTCTACGTGGGATACTTTGATACTAGAACTTTACGCTTGTATGCGTACAAAATCATATTATTAGGGAACTTCGGTATGACTGAAATCCTGAAAGCATGACGGGTATGCAGTTATCATTAGACTTAATGTGATTATATGCTTATTTGCTATTACATGCTATTATTGGAATACTGGCTCATGGACATATGGACATTACATTATTTGTGCTTGATGAATCTAAATAATACTATGATGTTAACTTGGGGTAAGTGAAGCTAAGGGTGATCATGCAAGGTAAATTACCATTACGGGTGCACACGTAATTGTAATTCGCCATGCATGAGAAGTCTGGCTAACCTTACCATGAGGTAACGATCATGAGCATTACGCGTTTCTATTCTATACCCTAGGGTGCTAGGGTCATAATGCTAGTAAGTCCTTGTTGAAGGCAATCAAACATTATCATATACTCAAGTCCTGTCCTGCTTAAAGCCTTTATAGTATTTCCAATCATGACAATTGACCTTAATCTTTATTGGACATTCTTCTACTTAGCATTTCAGTAACTACTGATTAATGCTTAGAATGAATGAGGAATACATGAATGTAGAAGAGTAATGATACTCTCTACCCACACAAACATTATTATTTGAGTAGATGCTAAGGAAAATTAAGATTTTATGTAACTAGTTCAAGTATTATTCAAGGTATATCGTGGATGTGGTGGGAACGCTGCGGGGAACCCTAATATAAGCATCACCGGTATACTAAGAATGTGCTTAGTCTGGGCTACATAATGATCTTGATGGACCGAAGCATAGGTTATTATGAATTAATGAGTGAAATCATGCGGTGACTAAAATTTCCATCTTTCTGTGGTTAGAAGATGGCACCTAAAAGAGTCACACGCAAAACCAACCAAGAAGCTGAAGCCCCACAAAACAGGAGAAGGGGTAGACCCTCAAGAGCTGGTGGTGCTCCAGCCGACAATAATCAGGAAACTGGCAATCCTGATATAGCTGCTTTGATTGCTCAGCAGTTGGATGCATTGGTTCCGACCATCGTAACTCAAGTAAGCGACGCCCTGCTAAATCAACCTCTCCACGGTGACCATAACACCAATGGTCAACACAACCAAGGAGTAGTGGATGATACTGGCAATGGCAGAACAAATGGAAATGAAACCGGCGACACCATACCAAACGTGGATGTACATATAAGGAATTTGTGGCTTGTAAACCCCACGAATTCGATGGGAAAGGTGGGGCGATAGCCCTGACTAGATGGCTTGAGAAAATGGAGGCTGTGATCGACATTAGTGAATGCCTCGACAGCCAGCGGAACAAGTATGTTACGTGCTCACTGCAGGGCAGAGCATTAACCTGGTGGAACACCCAGGTTCAAGCTAGGGGAAGGAAATCTGCGATACAGATGACCAGGGATGAATTCAAAGCCTTGATTACCGAGGAATATTGCCCCCTCAACGAGATGCAGAAGCTTGAGCAAGAGTTCTGGAATCATGCTATGGTAGGGGCAGGGCACGCAGCTTATACTGACCGATTCCACAAACTGGCTAGACTAGTTCCACACCTCGTCACTCCGGAATCCAAGAGGATAGAAAGATACATTTGGGGACTCGCGCCTCAATTCGGGCGATGGTAACTGCAGCCGCTCCTTCTACAATCCAGAACGCTATTCTGAAAGCGGGCGCTCTCACTGATGAGATGATAAAACATGAGTACTGGGTAGGGGAGCGGAGAAAAGGAAAGAGACTGGGGAAACAAGTTGGTCTGGTACTGGAAAGCTTGATAAGAGGGCCAAAACGACCAGAAACTTTGTGGCCGTGACTCAAGGGACGAAGGATTACACGGGACCGCACCCCAAGTGCAACAAGTGTAATTGGCACCATTCCCCAGCAAGGCCGTGTCGGGAATGCACGAACTGTAGGCGCTTGGGTCATTGGGCGAAAGATTGTAGAACTACGCCAAACCTGGTCATGCCCATCATGCGGTTAACCCCGTCGGGAACGTCAGGGCATGCTATGAATACGGTGGTCTTGATCACTTCCGAAACAAGTGTCCCCGACTGAACAGAGCACCCGGTCAACAAGGTAATAACCAGCAGCAATTGCTGGCTATAGCTGGTAATCCAGCCCAGGGAAATCAAGGAAATGCTGCAAGAGGATGTGCCTTTGTCATTGGAGCTAATGATGCCCGTCAAGATCCCAATGTCGTCACGGGTACGTATCTTCTCCACGACCACTTCGCATCTATATTGTTTGATACGGGAGCAGATAACAGCTTCATATCTTCTGATTTTGCACACATGCTTGACTTGAAACCGAGTAGGCTAGAAACTAGCTTTTCCGTAGAAATGGCCAACGGTAGATTCGTACCAGCAGATATGATCATTAAACAGTGCTCCATAATATTAGAAGACCATGCTTTCGACATAGACTTAATACCTTTCGAGCTAGGGAGCTTCGACGTAATCGTGGGAATGGATTGGTTGTCAAAGCACGGAGCCGAGATCGTTTGTCAGGAGAAAGTAGTACGAATCCCCATGCCTAATGGGGAGGTACTCAAGATTCAAGGAGAACGACCAGGAAAAACTCTGAAGCTTATTTCCTGCATGAAGACGCGACGATGTCTACAGAAGCAGTGCTATGCACTCCTGGCTCATGTTGTAGAAAAGAAGAAAGAAGACATCAAGTTGGCAGATATTCCTGTGGTGCGAGATTATTCGGAAGTATTTCCTGATGATTTGTCGGGTTTACCTCCTCTACGTCAGGTGGAATTTCGTATCGAGTTGGTTCCTGGAGCTACGCCGGTAGCAAAAGCACCATATCGGTTAGCACCATCTGAAATGCAGGAATTATCCAGCCAATTACAAGAGCTATTGGAGAAGGGATTCATTCGGCCGAGTCATTCACCATGGGGAGCACCGGTTCTATTTGTCAAGAAAAACGGGTCATTTCGTATGTGTATCGATTATCGCGAGCTGAACAAGTTGACTGTGAAGAATCGCTACCCTCTTCCCAGAATTGATGATTTGTTTGATCAATTACAAGGAGCTTCATATTTCTCCAAGATTGATCTTCGTTCTGGATATCATCAACTGAGAGTTTTTGAAGATAATATACCGAAGACAGCGTTCAGGAATCGTTATGGGCACTATGAGTTCTTAGTCATGCCATTCGGATTGACTAATGCACCAGCTGTGTTCATGGATCTGATGAATCGGTGTGCAAACCATACTTGGATAAGTTCGTGATCGTATTCATAGACGATATACTTATCTATTCTCGTTCGAAAGAAGATCACGAGAATCACCTCCGAGCAATTCTTGAACTATTGCGGGAAGAGAAACTTTTCGCTAAATTCTCGAAGTGTGAATTCTGGCTCCAGGAAGTGAAGTTTTTGGGCCATGTGGTTAACAAAGATGGAATTCACGTGGACCCCAGCAAAATTGAAGCTGTGAAGAAATGGGATACACCCCAAACGCCATCAGAAATCCGACAATTTTTAGGATTGGCCGAGTATTATCGACGGTTTATTGCGAACTTTTCAAAAATCGCACAACCGTTGACCATGCTAACCCAGAAGGACAAGAAGTTTGATTGGGGACATGCACAAGAACAAGCTTTCCAGACGTTAAAGGAGAAACTGTGCAATGCTCCAATACTATCCCTTCCGGACGGAACTGATGACTTCGTGGTGTATTGCGATGCTTCGCATCAGGGATTGGGATGTGTGTTAATGCAGAGAGATAAGGTGATTGCATACGCTTCACGACAACTAAAAGTGCACGAAAAGAACTACACGACTCATGATTTGGAGTTGGGCGCCGTAGTTTTTGCACTGAAGATATGGAGGCACTATCTGTATGGAACCAAATGCAACATCTACACTGATCATAAGAGCCTTCAACACATCCTAAATCAGAAAGAGCTCAACATGCGACAACGACGATGGGTAGAACTACTTAGTGACTACGATTGCGAAATCCGGTATCATCCGGGGAAAGCAAATATGGTGGCTGACGCCCTCAGTCGTAAAGAACGCGTAAAACCACTACGTGTTAGAGCTTTGGGATTGACTATACAAACAAACTTGAAAGCTCAAATTCAAAGCGTGCAAAATGAGGCTCTAAAAGAAGAAAACCTTGCAGGAGAAGAATTCCGAGGGTTGGATAAACAGATGAATCGCAAGGATGACGGCGTACATTACTTCATTGATCGCATATGGGTCCCCAAATGGGGAGATGTACGTACATTAGTCTTGGATGAAGTACACAAGACTCGATATTCTGTTCATCCCGGTGCAGACAAGATCTACCATGATCTGAAGGATCTGTACTGGTGGCCGGATATGAAGAAAGACATTGCTCTATATGTGAGCAAATGCTTGACGTGTTCCAAGGTTAAAGCTGAACATCAGAAGCCATCGGGATTATTGCAACAACCCGAAATTCCCGAGTGGAAATGGGAGAACATCACCATGGATTTCATTACCAAACTCCCGAGAACGCCAAGCGGGCACGACTCGATATGGGTCGTAGTGGATCGACTGACAAAATCCGCTCACTTCTTGCCTATCCGAGAAGATTATAAAATGGATAAGCTGGCAAGATTGTACATCAAGGAGGTCGTGACACGGCATGGGGTGCCGGTGTCAATCATATCCGACCGAGACAGTCGATTTACTTCACGCTTTTGGCAGACGTTGCAGAAAGCGATGGGCACTCGACTAGATATGAGTACCGCCTATCACCCACAAACAGATGGCCAAAGTGAACGAACGATACAAACATTGGAAGACATGCTTAGAGCTTGTGTAATCGATTTTAGTGGTAGCTGGGATACTCATTTACCATTGATTGAGTTCTCTTACAACAACAGTTACCACACAAGCATTGGATGCGCTCCATTTGAAGCATTATACGGGAGGAAATGTAGATCCCCAGTTTGTTGGGCTGAGATTGGTGAAAGCCAGCTAACAGGCCCAGAAATCATTCAAGAAACGACTGACAAGATTTTCCAAATTAAAGACAGACTAAAAGCTGTAAGAGATCGCCAAAAGAGCTATGCCGACAACCGTCGGAAGCCCCTAGAATTCAATGTTGGAGATCACGTCTTACTCAAAGTCTCTCCCTGGAAAGGGATTGTATGATTTGGAAAGAAAGGGAAGTTAGCCCCTCGATACGTAGGGCCATTCGAGATTACAGAAAGAATCGGTCCGGTGGCTTACCGATTGAGGTTGCCACAAGAACTCAGCGGTGTACACGATACTTTTCACGTGTCAAACCTCAAGAAGTGTTTGGCGGATGAGTCCTTACATGTGCCAATTGAAGAAATCAAGATTGATGAGAAACTCCATTTCGTGGAGGAACCTATTGAGATCATGGACCGAAAGGTCAAGAAGCTGAGACGCAGCAAGATACCTATTATCCGTGTGAGATGGAATTCCAAACGAGGTCCAGAGTTTACATGGGAACGTGAGGATCAAATGAGACACAAATATCCTCATCTATTCGAGGATGACACTCTTGGACCTAACACCGATTGAATTTCGGGACGAAATTCCCTCACTGGGGGATACTGTGACACCTCACAATATCAAGCTCGTGAACTCATCGTGTGTATTGACTAGCCTCACGTAGGTTCATAAGCTATGTATCGTGTTAATCGAATTATTTTCATGTACATGTTCTATGTGTGTTAATTATCCTTATGTATTAGTGAATCTCTCGTATACTCGGTTATAACCAAAATATAATAATAATAATAATAATAATAATAATAATAATAATAATAATAATGATAATAATAATAATGATAATAATGATAATAATAATAATAATAATAATCATAATAATAATAATAACAAAGAATAAATAAATAAGTGCAGGGGGTATTTGTAATTTTAAAAACTTCAAAAGAATTTTATAACATAAAAACAATAATGAAACCACAGGGGCTGAATCTGTAACTTTGGAAGTTTCAAATCCAACCCCGCCCACCCCCCGATTTTCCGGCCGCCGTCCGGCCAAAAATCCGGCGACCTCCGGCGACTTCAAAAACCACGAAATACTCGATTTTAAACTCCAAAAATCATACCAAATCGCTCGTGGACAAAATTCGAACCTAACACACGCATTTAATCATTCAAATTACAGCTTCTAGAACCAATAATCGACCACTTTAACTTTCAGTCGAAGTGCGGCACTAAATCGAGCACTAAACACAAAAATAAACAAAAGAAATCGCATAATTAGGAACATTTTGTCGTTTCCAATCGTCCACTGAGTTCCAATTGCTATAAAAGGACACAATCATAGAGTTTAATCTTCACCCTCATTCTCGACCTGCAACTCGATCAACTGCCATCCTCCGAACCTTATAACTCACAAATAACATAGGGCTTCTGATCCTAAGCCTCATTCTAAGCTTCCTGCACAATTAATTTAAGTTCCATCACTGTTTGATCCCCTTTTCGATTTCAAGATAGCGCGGCTGTTCCTCGAGTGTTCTTAACCTCAAATCAAACCAAAACAGGTAATTGAATACTTAGATCTACTCGTTTTTACATAAGGATTAAACCCCCATGATTATAACTGTTAACAGAGTCGAATTCATGACCAATTTTGGGGAAATCGAATTAGGGTTCATCCGGATTTGGGGGATTTCTGGAACTTGTGTTTTTATAAATTAGAACTGTGTTCTATCGCGGCCTTGTGCCTTTCGTTCACTGGTTCGGTGTGTGTGTGTGCAGGTGTGAGGTCCCGGGTTCGACCCCGGGTAACCTCTTCTATTTTTTTAAAGCTTTTTAACCCTTTTTAAAAAATATGGAAAAATTTCTAAAAATTATAAAAATAAATTCTATAAATTCTCCTTATTTTAAATATTTCAAAATTATTTTCTGAAAATTTCTTTTATTTAAAAACCTTAATAAATTTTTATAAAATATTATTTATAAATATTAAAAATACTTATTTTTAAAAATAGATTCTAATTTGTGTATAACTATGAAATAATCACAAAAATCATAAAAATTATATAAATTATTATACACAATTATTTTTATAAAATGGACACTAATAATAATTTAAATTATTATGTATTAACGGGTACAATATATTTTATAATTACATCAAATGTTTAAGAATATTATTCTCATAAATAGATTTTAAATGGTATAGATTACTATCTTATTATAATCGAAATACCATTTTTAATTATCCTTAGGTAATTATAAATTACATATTAAACCACAACATCTTTATATTTAATTCCAAAATATCTAAATATACTTATGAAATCCTTCTAATAGAATCAAAATGTAAATAATTATTTGGTAAACTTAACACTTATTAATAATTATTTATTAATACATAAATAACCCTATCAAATCTTGTAACATATATACATCTAATTGTGTACGTGTCACGTGTTAAACCAAACCAACCCGAATCTTACCAAATATATTTATTCGCAATAAACACATTTTAAAGACTTAGTTACAATTAATAATAGGTATTGATCGTGCTTGATCATGCATTGCCTAATTCTTTGAAGGTCTTGTTCATATACATTACATCAATTCAAGGTGAGTTTCGTGGCCCCTTTTTATGTTTATACAAGTTTTCGATGTTTTCAATCAATGGGGGAAAAGTATGCTCACCCGTTTTAGATGCTGTACACTGTATATTCTGTTTTCATACTTGGAATCAATGTGATACTGTTTTGCATGCATACATGGTGTTATTTTTGGGAACATTCATACAACCATTAATTCCGGGTTAGGAACCAACGGATAGGTATTGGTAGTACTACTGGGTTGACACCCCCACCCTTCGATGATTGGTTAACTTGCGAGTTACCAACACAGCTGCCAGCAATCCGGCCAAGGGTGAATATATTCCGTCGAATCTATATGCATAACGTCATTAGGGTTTGGTTGTCTTAAACACATGTTATGTGGTTTGTGCTTGCAGTATGATTCCATATCAAATTTTATACAGCATCAAATACATGTTTTCAATTTAAACCTGCGGAACTCACCAACATTATGTGTTGACATTTTTGAGCATATCTTTTCAGGAGAACATAATCAAAGAGGATAGCTAGTGCTGATGCCTTAGCAGAGACCCTCAGGATTTCATTAGTTCTGCATTTGTAATGTATATCATTTGTATTCATTTGTGAACTAAGTGTATTTTGAATTTAGAATCAATAAGACTATGATAGTCGTGGAACTGACTAACCACGACACAAGTCACCATTGTGTCGGGGGACGTCATGACACGAGGAGTTTGCATGTATTATATCTCTGTATTTATACCAAGTGTTATGACGATCCCGTCCGTCGCATCCTCGTGTTTCCGCTCTAAGCGAGGGTGTGACACCCCCCCCCCGTAATTCCGGCCAGCATACCCGGTTGCCGGCCTCGGCGCCGGCGACTCCTAAATTCACTCGAAACCCCTCAAATTTGATATCAAATGATCCCAACTGGTTTACCAACGCATTTCGAACTCAATTATGAACCTTAATTGAAATTAAACAACCGTTATAAGCCTCTAACAAAAGCATAACCGAAACCCTTTAATCATATAGCCGTTCGGCCATTAAACCTCAATAATAATTCGATTAAATGAACCCAACGATCGTTATTCATTTCTAATCGTATACTTGTTCCAATTCCATCTGAAACACACAAAAATTACACATTCGATTCCTCTCTAACCCGCAACCTGCAACTCTTTCGAAAGCCTCAATTCGATATCTCTAACTTGCAATTGATAGAGGGCTTTTCATCATCTGATCCATTAGAAGCTTCCTCCAAAACGAATTGGAATATTATCCACGTTTACTCATCGATTGGACCAAGGCAACCATGACCTGTTCTTCGTTTAATCTCGACGTTTTGAACTCCAAATCAGGTAATTAAAGGGGTCTTCTTGTTTGATTGAGCATGAGGAACAAAAGCCCTAAGATCATAACCATTAACAACATCAAATCGAGGGTCAATTTGACCCAAATTGAATTAGGGTTCATATGTGATTTGGGGGCATTGGGTTAAGGAGATTTAAAATCATTTGGAACCAAGTGATACCGCGGTTGTAGGCCTTGGTTCACTAGTTAGACCCTTACAACACAACTATGAGGTCCCGGGTTCGAACCCGGGCACCCTCATATATATTTTTTAAAGGTTTTTCAGTCTTAAAAAATTATAGAAAAATTGTAAAATGTATAAAAATTATTTCTACAAACTTCAAATATTTTTAAAAGTCGCCAAATATTTTCTGTAAATTTTTTTCTAAAGTTTACATAAAAATATTGGTTAACAAAACATTTTTGTACAAAGATTATTCTTGAATAATTTCTTGTAAAATGCGTTATAAATAACGATTAATAAATTATTATTGGTCCAAACGTTCGTTTCAAATAATATTGTTTAAATTATATTTATTTCTTTTAGTTATAAAACTTTATTCTATATATTTTCCAAGTTATTATAAATGGTCTTTTCACATCTTGATATAAAACATAAAAATATATTTTCAAGAAACCATGAATGATTTTCAATTATTAAAGGTAATTATTTGACAAGCCCCAAAATCCACTTAGAACCCTAGTCCTCGTTGATTCGTTAAAATCATTACAATAAAAACTTAAATCTTGTAAAAATATATATTTTAGGTGCATTGTGAAGGACTACGTCGAAACGACGCTTAAGATTATTTTTTATTAATCATCCAATATATACTTATTTGATCAGGTGAGTATTTCTATACCCCTTTTTCATATTTTCACGCTTTGGGGTGAAACATGTTACGTTATAATCATTGCACTTGTAAACGTTTGATTCTTGTAAACTTATGGCAATTTACTTGTGTGTTGTGGTTAGTTGAACCTTGTAGCTACCATGTAATGTCGAATATATATACAATCATTAACTATTGCTAGCCTGGCGACGTCATAGATCTATGGGCCTGACAAGCCTGCTTGGTTGATCCAAGTACACTTAGCTAATCGTATATACTTATAAACGTTTGAGACTTGTAAAACTTTGTCAAGGTTTGATTGTGCATTCTGTCTTACATCCCTAGTTACTTTGTTCTCTAATTTACAACATAAATTGCCATCTTTTATATACTTATGTATTGAAAACTATAGAAATCTCACCAACATTATTGTTGACCTTTTATTTTTAATATGTTTCAGGAAATGCTCAAGTTTGATTGATATCTTAAAGTGCTTTCACATCTAGGAATGGATCTAGTTAAATAAACAAAATAAATTGGATTGTTACATCTTGTGTTATGTTATTTACTTTTTGAGACTTATGTTTGTAATGGTACAATTGGCACTTATGATTAATATATATTTGGGTTATTAATAGCGTTATGTGGCTGTGAACGATCTTAACCCTCACGCCTTGACGTTTCCGCCGTCAAGGTTGGGGTGTGACATAATCAATTTTATTTTTTTAACTCGTGTAATACATTTAGTTGTATTTATGTTTTTGTGTTATTTTAGTAATTAACTATCCATCTCCCTTGTAATACACAAGTAACTAAAGTTAGTATATATATATATATATATATATATATATATATATATATAGGGGGACTTTCAATTGAGAACCAAAAAATGTTAAAAACTAAAAGAACCATTTATAGCCAATCATTTTTATTTATGTATTTTTTTATTTTTATACTTAATAGGGCTAATTCTGTAATTAATCAAATAAATCATAAGATCGTGGGTTGCCTGTAACCGTTCACCGTCAAATGGATGAGATAGGACTCTCGTTTTGTAGGTTGCAATTTGAACATTTGATTTTCAACAATTCAATTTCTTCTCTGAGTTTTGCGATATATATAAATTCAATTCATTGAATGCATTTTGAATAATAAACATTTTTTTCTCCGGGTGTGAGATGTCGGATTATTCAAAAGCCATAGAATTTAATGTATTGGATCCAAATAAAGATGGTAGAACAACAGGGATCATTTTATGAAATCAAAGGAGGTTGCTAATTACCCAAATTACGCAAATGATCGTAATTGCATCAGTGGGATCATAATTGCAATGCACAATTAGAAATATATTCAAATATGCAAACAATAATTAAGAATATGTTTATATAATTCAATTTACTATCAGATATATTATCGATTATTTACATTATGCTTTCTGATTCATATAAGTTTTTTATAAATTAAGTATTTTTTTCTTCCTCTGGCTTTTCGTATGAACAACGGTCGTCTATTTTGTTTTTAATTACCAATGTCTAAAAAGTATTAGATGCATTGATGCATATAAAATTAAATGCATTTATGCATATACGGAATCAATGCACTGATGCATATATGAACTAAATCCATTGATGACGTAAGAATTACAGTGGTTGGAGTGAGAGGCTTAGTATCAAGAGCGACAAAAACGATCTTTTATTCAATGAAGGGGTTGAAGACTTATTTTGTCTGTTTAATATTAGCCTAATTTGTGAGTTCAAGCCTAATTTATATGAGTTCAAAACAAATGTGGGCATATATATTAGGACTAAACTACTAAATTTGCATTTCTTTCTATAGATTATCTATGTTTGTTCAAAATTGTTAAAAAAATATGCAATTTGTAATACTTACTATTGTTATAATGTTAAGCCTTTTTGCATGGTGTATATATGCATTATATGTTAAGTTTCTTTGTTAGTATGTGTAATGTCAATATGGGTTTACCTTTTTGATTTTCTCAGATTGGTTTCCTAAATATGCGTCTTCAAAATCATTATCGGAGTTATCCTGTAAAATGGTGGGGTTATTTGGATCTCTGACAAACTTGCTACATGATTTTCTAAATGCAATTCTCCTCCCTACAATTCTTTCATATCTATGACTTGTTTAAAACAATTCATGCGTGTTTAACAAAAACTATAAGCATTCATCGTTTAGAATGATATATATGTTGATTTGTGTGTTTTTAGTTGTGCTCATGTTTGCATTACGTAATGATGTTCTTTTCTATTGTATTCTTCGAACCTTTTTCCTAGTGCAGCATGTGAGTAATTGTTGCAATTAATGACGGAACATGACCTTGTGATGTGATTTCTCCGATTTGATACTTCTCAGGAAAGGGTAAGGTGGAATTTGATTTTGGTTTAATAACATGGAATATTAAGACCACGATGTCAGTTGTAGTTTGAGATGAAGTTTAATACCCAATATACCCTTATAGTCGGTTCTTCTTGTTTAATAAAATAAAGGAAATTACCTTTCTGCCCATATATTTTTAACCCTTAATCATTTAAATCTATGGTTTAGATTGGTTCTTATGGTTTTTTACAATTATTTGGTTCTCAATAGAATGCATCCCTATATATATATATATATATATATATATATATATATATATATATATATATATATATATATATATATACTTATTATAATAAAAGAGTAACTTGGTATGATATGTGTGAGCACCACAGTTCTTCTTACCAAAATTTTCCTGACTCTCTCTTATATTAAATAATTTCCTTAATTACTAATAATATTATTTAATATTTTTTAGATTGAAATAATTTTTTATAAATTAAAAAAATTATTAATGTTATTTCTAAATAAACAAAATTTTTATAAATAATTTTTTTAAAATATTAAACTTTTTTAAAAATACGATATATTATAAAATTGGTGTTTTTGAAATGTAAATTATTTAAAAAACAAAAATAATTTAATTTAGGAGTAATGATAATGAAATATTTTAAAAGATGATATTTTTATACGGTTTGTTTTAGAACAAAATATTATTTTTTAAAAAAAAAATTAAAAACAAAGTTATAAAAAATTAATATCACTGTTTTATTACTTATAGTACTTACTAATACGTAATTTCAGTCATATCATATCTTGAAATATCATATTATTTTCTATAAATTTCATTATATTAATATTTTATTTATTCAACCCGTATAATACATGGATTTTATAAAACTAGTATATATATATAAGAGGAGAAAGAGATAGATATGCAAATGGGTTGAAGTATACAATTAAGCCTATTTTCCTTTCCATTCAATTCAAGAATGGAATATATTAAAACTTTATGTCCGTTAAAGGTGGAATCACGTGTGATTTTGGAGGGAATGATTGAGATTTCTTATTGATTGCTTAATTCTTTTCGTGTAACCAAACATATTCCTATACCCCTATTTATAATGGTGCACTAGTGTGTCTGGAATATGGTAACTTGCCAATCGATCTGATAAGGGGATTAATTTGATGGGCAGTATAATTGGTATGTCTTTGTTTCTTTCTTTCTATATATGCTTTTTGTTTCTCATTTCAGAGTTCACAAAGTAAAACGACCAAGAGGAGGTACGCTTTAATCATGTTGAGTTTAAAGAAAAACTATGATATTTGTGTTTGTTAAAAAACATCAAATCAAGATGATTTTTGCAAGAATTCAAAATTGTATGAGAAACGGATTTTTCCTATAATAGAGAAATTAAGGTAATAATTAGTCGCTACTTATAGGAGTAGGAGCTCTTAAAAGATAGTAATTTCCCTACACGCTACGTTTGTATAGGATTTTAATATATTTCAATCTCATAATGATTGTAAAACTATACATAATATAATATAATATACTGGTGCGTATCTAATTACTTATTACTCGTCAGGTTGGCATGTTTCTTCATGGGTATCAATGAATCTCTATTTATACTTAAGATTACCTATTTTTATCATAACATGATCTCAAACACATCCAAAAAGCCAACTTGAAGCGGGTATACATGAACGATATTGCCTTTTAATAATATCACAGATATCACTTAGTAACATATACGCACCAACTCATATAAAAAATTATTATTAGTCTCACAACACGTTCCTGTCAAGTGTTTTGGGCTTCTAACTTTCTTGTTGAATTTAGATTGTCCATGATCACCCCTTTGCATTATAACCAGTTAACCACCCAAATATTTAATCGTAAACTACAACCATATAGATCACATATCCACGCATAGCATAGATATAGATCATGAAAAATACACACGTGTTTTTTTTTTCGCACAACGTTGATTGTTTGTTCTCGGTTAGAAATCGGAAAAGAGGAGTACGTAGTGTTCCATATGAGCATTTTTTTAATCTTTCGAAGTTGAAACATGAACAATTGGTTACATCGTATCCTAAACCTGATGCAGTGGCAAAGGATCAGCTTCAACACTTTAGTCACGATCATGTGCTAAGCCTAGTGCATCTACAATGGCCAAATCACACAAATGAAACTGCCGACCTTAAAAATGAAGATGAAGATGAAGATGAAGATGAAGATGAAGATGAAGATGAAGATGAAGATGAAGATGAAGATGAAGATGAAGATGAAGATGAAGATGAAGATGAAGATGAAGATGAAGATGATTTTGTGGAGGAAGACCACCATGTTAGCCAGTGCAACATGTGTAAGGAACAAATCTGGTCATTTCATTTGTGTTACTACCACTGCAAGTCTTGTGACTATCACAAATTCTGTGCAGAACTCCCCATGACCCAACAAAATCACCCATACATCCTCGCCATGATCTTTCGTTCGAACGTCCTGGATCTTTTGAATTTAAATGTTTAGTGTGCAAACTTAAGTGGAAGAATGTCTATAAGTAATATTGTTTTAGCTGCAAGATTCACATGGATATAATATGTGCTACTATTTCAGAACAAAAGATAAACCACCCTAGCCACCCTCACCAATTAGGACGAATGTTCGGGCCCATAGTATCCACGTGTGTAGCTTGTGGTAATAAACATGAGGGGGACTTCTTTCAGTGTACCAACTGTCCCACATTTCGGATCAGCCTAGATTGCGCATTGTTGCCTACCAAGTTACTAATACAAAGTCATACTAATGGGACTTTCTTTCATTCTCATCCACTTACCCTTGCCTATTCCATTCCTTATTCGGATTTAATAGCCAAATTCTTTCCCTATTGTAGAGTCTGTTATGAAGGTTTTTATGTTCATTTGTGGATTTACAAATGTGATAAATGTCTATATTATGTGCATGTTGATTGTGCAACTTCAAAGACAGAGCCATTTATGTCCATCTTCCTACGTGCAAGTAAGCAATCTCTTCCTCTTTTCTATTTTGCTAGTTCGTGTGAAGATTATCCTAGTTTAATTTAAATTATATCATTTGTCAGGCCTCGGTAAAACTTCTAAAAATTTTAAAGAAGATGAGCATTTGAATTTGCTCCGGTGTCCATTTCAAGATGAAGGTGACAACCTTTTAAAGCGACACATTTCTTATCAAAAGGATTTGATTGGTGAACAATATGATGATGAAATTCTCAATCACTCAAGTCATCAGCATCCACTCATCCTTTACAGCAAGCAAACTTCGATGGGTAAAAATAAAGTTTCTATACACGACCCCATGAAAAGAATTCAATTACTATGCGATGGATGTGTGAAACCAATCACGACTGTACAGTTTTATATATGTTGTCAATATGGTAATCAACAATGTTGTTTTGTTCTTCATGAGTGGTGCACCAAGCTACCCTCAGAAGTACAAAACCATATATGTCATCCTAAGCATTCTCTTTCTCTGCTGCCAAAAGTTCCTAGTAAGTTCTTTGGTGTGTTTGTATGCGCCATTTGCCGGTTACCGTCCAATGGTTTCGCTTATGGATGCACAATGTGTGAATTTTATGTTGATATCAATTGTGCATTCGTACCGGAAGAAATCACACATGATGCACATCCAGATCATCTCCTCTCAAAGATAAATTCTTCAGCTAAACTATCAGAAAGGTATTGCAGGGCGTGTGAGTATTCGATGGACACAACTCTGGGGTTTCATTGTCCCCCTTGTGAGTTCTACATTCATAACGAGTGTGCTTTCTTATTGCCTAAAGAGATTAAGCACAAGTGTGATAAACATCCTTTGAGCTTAAGATACACTCCAGTGGAGAACCATATTAGCGAATACTTTTGTGAAGTATGTGAGGATGAATTTAGCCCTTGGCGTTGGTTCTATCATTGCACTACATGTGACCAGTCTATGCATGCTGCTTGTGCACCCTTAATACTTCAGTGTGAGCAAGCTACATATAAAAATTACGATAGATGTGTTTACAAGTATCTCAATATCAAATTTAGAGGAACACTTGAAATAAAAGGCCACTCGCATCGCTTGACCTTTGTTCAAGGGCTTGAGAGCGATGGTGCGTGCTTTAAGTGTGGCATCTCGTTGCAGTACAAGTTGATCTTTAGGTGCTTAGAGTGTGAGTTTGCAAGTGTGCTTCTTCATTTGTTAGTTGATTAGGTTCACTGGCTTATACTTTGGTGGAGCCATACACTATTGTAAATTTACTGTGTCCAGTAAAAAGGTTGTCATAGCTTGAGTAACATAAATAATCAAATCAATAGTTGATGTACTTGTGTCATACATCTAGTTGTTGTACAATTTATTAAAAGATTTACTCAGGAATGTTCGAGCCCTTTGTATTGAATCTTTTCATCCATTTATTTTGAGATGAGGTAAGATTAGATATCGTTTTATGAGATAGCAGGTTGGTATGAGATGGCGGGTCTTTTTGTGATTGTGGACGGAATCTCAGTAGGAAGTGCAGAGGCAGTGCTTGTTAAGGCGTTTAGCACAAGAAATGAAAGTATAGGAGAAAGATCCAAAGTCCCTCCGAGAGGTGGAATAAGTGAATAACCCCGTGAAAGATGTTCAAGTAGGGGTAACATAAAGTACTACTGAAAGATAGGTTAACCATTTTTATTTAGAAATCTAGCATATTGTAGTTTAATGATTAAATCAATCAATAGTGTTTGATAAACAAAATTCAATGATGAATGATAATGTAGGTTTCTAGAACATACATGAGGGGATTCACAACGACTAGAGGTGAGTTAGAAACCAGGTGGGAACTAGCCTCACAACCAACAATGTATTATCAATGTTCTAGAAATTCAAAACACCATTAGATACCACAGGCGCTGCCACTGAGTCGATTAATCCATTAATCCAAGCAAGTCACAAGGCCCCGACTCTTCCGGTTGACTTGAACCTCTTGTAGTCTTATGATGAGAGCATCTCTTTACTTAAACATTACGAACATCTTCAATTGACCGTACGTTTTCAATCGGTTGTGTCTCCGGAATGACCTCGTCAGGATAACCAATTTGACTAAACGCAAAGTTTGTAAAAGCCTCATCAAGATACAAACTTTGGCCGAACGGACCATCCCAATGACCTGACATTTTCAGGTGGAATGGATTTTTAAAAAAATTAAGAAAGAAAGGAGAGAAAATAAATAGAAACATGATGATTTTTTAATAAAATATGAGGTAGTACTTATCGGGTAAAATGTAAAATTTTGGAAAATTTTAAATTAATAAAGCCCAACGGCTCTTTTCACACACCCCAAGATCTAACTACTCCTTTTCCACGCTACCATGCTCGCGTCATCTGGCTCGTGACCCAGCCGCACCTGCATGTTATGGTGTGTGCGACCAGGTGCAACGCCAGTGGCTCGCGGCTCGACAACGCATAGTCTGATTGACATGCGACAAACCCATTTTCTTTTATTATATACAGAAGATTTACACAACTAACTTACTAATTAAAATTATCAAAAAAACTTTAAAATTATCAAAAAAACCAAGTTGAATATGGTAAGGACTCTAACATAGGTTCGTAGAGTCCGACTCATCATAGGCTCGATGGGTATTTGGTAGAGGCCCCATGGGCTTGGGGCGAGCCAAGATTAACCGGGTCTAACAACATATAGAATCTCTGTAAACAGGTTCAAAACCGAAAATAGTGTTTAGTATTGTTTTAATTTTGATCACTAAGTGTAATGGCAAGGGGTCCGAGCATTGAATCAACTCATGCGTCAACGACAGCTTTTGTTAAAACATACTATACAATTTGCAACATGATGTACAGTAAAGTACAAGAGTTTAAGCAGGATGTATTATTTTTGAAGCACAACTCTTTAAACTAGACTACCTAAACAACTATTAATGCATGCATACACTTGTCATAATCAACTTTCTCTTTTATCTTTTAAAACTTAAACGTCCTAACTCTTTTTTTTCCGGAAATTTTAGGCACACCGTAGGAAATGTGGAGAAAACCGGACCTAACCGTCATGATGCCGTGACTGTTTGAAGCCTAAAGGTCATTGTTCGGCCTAACCGTGACGGTTTGGGCTTCAGCGAATTTTCTGCACCTCGGGATTGGGTTAATTTCGGGATTGGGTTAATTATTGGGATTGTGTTAATTATTGGGAGTGAGTTTTATGGGTTTGGTGGTGTATATGTCACGGTTTGGTCAAACCGTGACATATTGGGTATAATATTTAAATTTTTAATCATACTAGTTTGTGTTTATTTTTATTTTATCATACGGTTGAACCTAATCGTGACATAAGAGTTTGTGTTTTGTGTTTATTTTTATTTTATCATATTACGAGTATTTTTTCTGTTTGATCGTCATCGCTTAGTCTCGTCGAAAACTACAAAAACGAATATCGACATTATCATAAACATCGGTTGTGTTTTTATTTTATCACATTACGAGTTTGTGTTTTTGTGACGTTACGACTTTATATATAAAAACGAATATAGAAATTATCATAAACATTATATACAATTACATAACAAGTTGGTTCATACATATACCATTAACATTATCAAAATTACAAGCATTATATATAATTACCATTACAAACAACCAAACAAACATAACAAATTGGTTCATTGTTTATCATCATCATCATCATTATTATTATTATTATTATATAGATGATCGTAATCGGTTTAGAGATGGTTTAGGGTAGCTTTAAAACGTCACGGTTTGTACACGTACGTATACGTGACGTTTTTATTTTCTTTGTACACAATATAATTAGATGTTTATTATTTTCTAGTATAAAATTATTATTATTATTATCAGATGTTTATTATTTTTAGAAATTTTTTTGAGTCAAATCAAATCAAGACGAAATCAGATTTAAAAAATATTTTAAAGTGTCACGGTTTGGTCAAATCGTGATCTTTTGATTTAAAAAAATATCTCAAATTATCACAGTTTGACCAAACTGTGACCTTTAAGCTTCAAACCCCCATGGTTACCCTCATGGTTAGGCCTAACCGTGACGGTTAGATCCGATTTCTCCCCAAAAATACTTGTGGTGTCCCCAGCAGAACCATTTTTTTATTATTAAGGAAGAGAAGTACTATTTCTGTTATTATTTAAAACTAGCTTTAGTGAACCCGTGTATTACACGGTTGAATAAATAAAATCACGGGTTGAATAAATAAAATAAAATTTTATTAATTCCAAAACGATATTTTAAAATATACGATTAAAATTACGTATGAGTAAAAATTATAAGTAATAAACAATGATATCAAATTTTTATCAAAGTATTGTATGAGAAAACCATTGATATGTACATGAGTTTAAAATTTTAATTAAATAACCTAACGTGACAATAAAAAAAGTACAATATTAAATAATCTTGTCTCGAGCAATTATAAATGATAAAAAGTGTAAAATATTATATGGAAATTTACTAAAGAAAGAGACTCATAGAAAGAAGTGTCCGTAATGCCTTTTGGTACTAATAATAAGCTATAAATCCATAATCATGCACATATTTAGTTGAGTTTACTATTAAACTTACACTCACATGATAATTCAACTAAGCATGGACAATGCAAAAATCAATTAAAAGAACCTTCTAAATTCCACACTAAAAATGACTACTATATATTTTAACAGAATTGATTAAAGAGTTCTACCTAAATAAAAAATAATATAATAAAAGCTGGACAAAAAGAAAACATAAGTAAGCGTTATCTAATAAATTAAAGAAAACACTTATAAAATAAAATATGACAAAATAAGAACACGCTTTAAAATTAGTTAAAAACATCTTAAATTTTGGAAAATAATATTTTGTTGATGGTAACAAATAAAAAAAGAAAAAAAGACGGTAATAAAATAAAAGACAATTGAAAATACTGATGTCTAACTTAAATACCTTTTTAATAGTATTTTATTTTAATTTGTAAAAACAATTCTTCGTTTTTACTAATAGTAGTTTCTATAGAAAAAAACATATAAAACATTATAATTGATATGCCTTTGAGTGGTACTATACCATCTTAAGGTAAACGTTTATATTAGAATTATGACTTATTTTGTCTTTAAAAAATAAAGATTTGATAAGAAGATAATTTTAAAAATTAACCAATAGAGTTTGTAGAAGTAAAAGTAAGATATATATGTTTTTTAGTTTAAAATAGAAGGGTTTTAATTTATATCCGGTTAATTTTAGATGGAATTATATTTGGAAACAAAATATGTATTTAAAAAAATTAATACAAAAATGATAGATTGAATTCTTTTGGGCGGAAAAAATATTTATTGTTAAATGTGAAGATGTCATGTGACATTAGATAAGTCTAAAAAGTGACATGCGGTATTAGGTGAGTCTAAAAAATGATATGTGATAATTTTAATTACCCTATTATTAAAGTAGTAGGATTTTATGAAAGATATTATGTCTGAATAATATATATAAATATATTATATAATTTATAAAATACAATTAATTTAATAATTTTTTTTTTATATATTGACCACCAGTGTTTGTGATTTCTTTCTTGCAATATATCTATCCTTTTTAAGAATATTTTGGCCTTTATTTCCTTTTTATTTTTATTTTTTTTTGTTTTTGGTTTTGTTTTCTTTTTTATTTTTACAAATACACAACTCCACGTGACAAGATGTGCAGCGTGACGTGAATATTTTTTATTGATTTTTTGTTTCTTTTGTTTTTCCCTTTAATTAAGTTTAGGCTTTACATTAATCGGTAAACTCACCGGTTATATTAGTTTTTACAATTTTAATACTCACACCATATCTATATTACCATTTCAGAATATACCACAGCGGATGTCGACACCGCCGCTACGCGTGGGTGTCATACTAGTTAAGTACGATCAGAAATTATCATAAAAATTATAGAAATTACATAACAAGTTGGTTCATACATATACAATTAACATTATCAAAATTACAAACATTATATATAATTACCATTAACCAAACAAACATAATTATTTTTTATCATCATTATTATTAGACAAAATTACAAAAAACGTCCTTTAAGTTTATATAAAACTACAGTTATCGTCCTTTATCTTTAAAAAGTACTCTAAACGTCCTTTATGTTAACATTTTGTAACAGATATCGTCATTTACACTAACTGCCGTTAAGTTTTTCCGTTAAGTCAAGGGCAATTTGGTCTTTTTGACTCTAAAGGACTATTGATGTATTTTTTCCAAACATAAAGGATGTTTTCTGTCACTTTTTTTATCTTTTATTTAATTTATGTATTTTTATAAGAATACATATACATATGATTTTTATATAACGAATATATATATACATATAAATTCATACATAATTAAATATATTAAATATTTTCATGCACGTATAGCTAATTAATTATATTCACTTACGTCTTATATATATATATATATTATATATATATATACACATTATTTTTTTCATCCACGTATTTATAATATAAATAAATAAATAATATAAATTATACAATAGATATTTACAGATAATACGTGGATGAAAATAATTAAATAATATATATTATGTTATTTAAAAATAATATGTAGATGTATTATTGTAAAAATACATAAATTATGTAAAATAAAAGAGTTGCAGAAAACGTCGTTTACGTTTGGAAAAGTCTACATTAATAGTCCTTTAAAGGTAAAAAGACCAAATTATCCTTGACTTAATTGAAAAAGTTAACGACAGTTAGTCTAAAGGATGAATTCTGTTACAAAATGTTAACATAAAGGATGTTTAGAGTACATTTTAAAAATAAAGGACGATACCTGCAACTTTATATAAACTTAAAGGACGTTTTCTATAATTTTGTCTTATTATTATCTTTACCTTTACTCCTATATAATACACTAGCTATAGTAACCCGTGTGTTACACGGGTTGAATAAATAAAAATTTAATATAATAAAATTTATTAATTATAAAATAATATTTTAAGATATAATATCATTGAAATTATATATTAGAAATGATTGTAAGTTATAAAATAGTGATATCAACTTTTTAAAACTTTATTTTTTTAAGAAAAATAAACTTTTTGTTCTAAAACAAATCGTATAAAATTGTCATTTTTAAAAATTTTCTTATTATAACTCTTAAATTTAATTATTTTTGGTTTTAAAAAATAACTTTTTAAAAATACCAATTTTAAATATTTCATATTTTTAAAAAAAGTCTTATGCTTTAAATAAATTTATTATTTTATAAAAAAAATTATTTATTTAGAAATAACATTAATAAATAGATCTCTTTATTAATTTATTAAATCAAAAAAAAAGTTAAATAGTTATATTAGTAATTAAGGTAATTATTTAATAGGAGAGAGAGGCGGGAAAATTTTGATGAGAGTGATTGTGATGTTGACACGTGTAATCACAGATACCCTTTTATGAGAGTGGAAGATAAAGAAAGGGCAAAATAGGAATTTTTGTAAGACGCGCCCTATGGGCTCCTGCTCTACGTTCTTCTGTTGTCCCTACCCCATTCAGTGGCCTTTGCATTAACAACAACGGTTTCAATCACCCTAATCGTCACCTCAATAGCCTTCAAATCCTGGTACTCTCATCTTTCTTTATCATCATCAAAGCTTAAAAATCAGTTCATCTTCTTGATTTTATATCTGATTTAGGTTTTATGAATTTGTTGAGTGCTCTTTGTTATTAGGTCACAACTAAACACAGTAGGCATGCCCTTGACCACGAGGTCGAGTGAAGCAATCAACAAGGGTTTGAGCTCATGGACCAGTTTTAATTTCATTTTTGTTTATTGAGGCTATTGTTCACTTGGGATTATTTTCTTGATTTTGTTTCCAACTCTGTTTGGTGTTTCATGTGGATCTCATATCTGATTTAGGTTTTATGAATTTGTTGAGTGCTTTAGTTTTAAATTAGATGTTCAATAAGAACTTGTTATCCGATTCGGGTTTTATGAGATTATTTCCTTCGGTGAATATTATGTAGTTCTATAAAACTCTGCCATTAGCTCATGTTGGATACATAATTATATAGATACTATAAAATGATGTATTTATTATTGGTTGTTTGTACTAACCATTTGACTTAGGTTTATGAGACAAAGCACCCCCTAATTTCAGATAGCTCAGGTATTAAGCTCATCTTATATTGCTATTTTTAGATCTTATTTATTTCTCCAAACAGGGTTGATTACTTCAAAAAAAAATTCATATGTATCTTGCATTACAGTTATGTTTGAAGATACCGGACCTTTGTTTGTCTAAACCCAAACAAGCATGTGCTGATTATGAACATCTAAGGGATTATTTACGAGTGGTGTTTATTTTTATCTTCATTGAATAAACACATTAGTAGTCAAATTATATTAATGTATAAAAATACAAGCCATTAAATTAAATATCACTGATTACTAAGTACATTTACACTACATAAACGAAATTTTCTTAACCTTTACTTGTATAAAATTTTTTAACTTTATTGAAAATTGATAGATATGTAGGCATTTTTGCTTAAATGGCTTAACATTTATCTTTTTCATGCAATATGTGTTGTTGATGTTGTATTATGCGGGAGGGCGACGACACAGATTCACCCGGTTGAACAACGAAGCGGGCGGTTGTTTCCAGTATAGGAGATCCTCCCTCAGGCAGAGCCTCAACCTCCTCCGAAACATCCTCCTTGGCAGAAAGCTTCATACGATCAAATAACCCCATACCTACAAAAACACAGCACATAAGTAGTCGTTAGATACACAAACAAGCACATGAGGTCGTAAAAGACGAGGAAGCCACTTACGTTTCCCTCGATAAGTCATGAACGGAATCATGTCAACATCGGCCCAGTTACGACTAACACCGGCCATCACAAGAAAATGCTCAGAATAACTTCGGAGAGGAGTCGGCTCGGTTTTCAATAGATCATAAGCGGACATGTCAAACGTATTGGGCTTAGGGAAAGGGTCTTGAATGCACCTACTAGTTTCCAACCAATGCATCTCAAAAGGAACTACACTAGCGGACATAAAGAAGAAATGATCCTTCCAATGTTTCAAACTAGTTATGGTCCGTAACACTAAAGGAGGTTTAGGTGCCTTTCTTTTCTCAAATGTCAGTCAATCACCCACCCTAGTCAACTTGTAGAACGCTCTAAAAAGGTTTGTTTCGGGCTCTAAATTAAGGGCACGGCACGATATCTCAAAATGGTATACCTTAACCAAACCTAAAGGAACTAGTTGAGACAAGTGAATATCATAGTACTTAAGAAGCAAACACAAGAAGCAACTAACCGGAACTCGGAAATTACAAAAACTAAAGAAAGCAGTATAAAGACCTATCATCTCAACCGGTGCATCCCTCACGGTCGATGACGGGGGAGGAACGGTGGGGCTAAGCTCGGGGGAAATACCATAACGAAGAACAAAGTTATTCAAGAAATCTTGAGAAACAAGAGATGTTTGATGACCCATATCATTCCTACAATCCATTACAAACGCAAAAGAAGAAAAAGCGTCCAAAGAACTTACCAGAAAGATTTGTGTTCTTGGATGAGAAGTAGGAGAGAAAACTTGAACAAAGAAAATTGGAAGAGAGAAAGAGTGGATGAAGAAAAGGGATGGTTGGGCAATTTATAGGAAAGGTGCCCTAAAGGGCACGGTTTGCGACGGACGGCTCAAGGGCCACGGCTCGAGAAGTAGAGTCGGTCGTAGGGCCGAGACGCGAGGAACTAGGGCGACCATAGGACTGCGAACCGATGTGATTGACAAGAACCCAAAAAGTGGCTCTAGGAAATGATGGACAATGATTTGATTGATGGAAGATTGGGTCGGGGCTCGAGGCAAGAATGGCTTAAAGGATGATGGTGACTGAAGGGACAAATCAGCAAAGGCAATAATTATTCCAATGACATGGCTATAACCATGACATTGGACTGGGGGGACATGAAGGGGTATCACCCCAAAAGCCGAACAAAACCCGAAACAATAAAATCCTTCACATTAGTTTCGCACCTAAAAAGACCGAGACAAGCCACGGCCGGGCCATAGCAATCATAGACCAAGCCGCGGCCGGGCGGGCATAGCAATCATAAGACCAAGCCGCGGTCTAGCTCTGAAGGAGGAGCCGCGGTCGAGTCTTGGGAAACCGTGACACACACACACACTTCAGAACTCCGCTTAATTTTAATATTTGATCAACAATATCCTAACCTAATTAACGAAGGAAACCATTTCGCTATGCATATGCCAAAGCAAGCGCGACCCACCGTCAAAGGTTAAGCCGCGGCTGGGATATAACCCGATGCCGCGGCTGGGCACAGTGAAACCATATGAACGCCCCAAACTTTGCAAAATTCTCATGTCCAACACTTATGAATTTCACATATAAACTTGGTAACTAAGGAAGGTGTAGTAAAGAATCACAAGATGACAAACGAGTAAGGCCAAAAACATGGACAACAGGTCAGAGCAGCCCTAAACCATCAGGTCAACTATAGAGACAAACCACATTAATGGCAGCTAGAAACCCTTTGCATTAGGAGGGTATAAAAACCTCTGCTAGGGGACTTCAGTCCCATATGGTTGACTACAGGTTTCCAAGAATAGAACCAAATCACATCTGATCCCCATACACCAACACTATAAATACTGCTTTCATTTTAATGGAAAGATCATTCCCAGAACACTCTCACTACAAACTACTTACTTGTTAACTCTACCTTTCAAATTCGTATCAACACAAGTACTTATTCTCACGCCGGAGGTTGGTCACGGGGAGAAATCCCTTCTGCCCGTGGCGAGGCTCACGGTGTTGTTTCTGTCTTGCAGAAGCCCAGTTCAGTCGGAGTGTTGTTCAGCCGAAGCCCAGCTCAGACGAAATACTGTTCAGCCGAAGCCCAGCTTAGGCGAAGTCAAGCTCAGCCACATCCTGTCAAGCTCGAGTCCGTGGTCATAATCCCATCTTTGCACTGCTCCTCGATCTTAATCTCTTGATTAGGGTTCGTGTAGCAACACCCCACTTTAGAATCTGCAGATGTAGTCAAGGCAACTCTGGAAAGATATACTTATGTAGGAGTATTGAGGCTTTAAAGTATGCTAGAGTCTAATTTACAACTAAAGCTAGACCAACAACATGAATTTATGGTATGGTACATCTTCTATGAAGGCATGGGAGAAGGATGTTAATTTTCTACAGAAGCCTACGCAATTTGCATTTGAAATGGATGGTGTAACTCTTCATCTGGTTACTAGGTGTCACAAGAGTGTTTTTCAGTGCTCTACGTAATGGAAAAATGCATCAATGAAGTTTGGATTTATATTAGGAAGTTATACTAAAGTGTTTCTTGGATCAAAATAAATTAAAAGTTGCAACTCTCATATGATAATATTTGGTAGGTTCATCTATATTGCCCATGTGGTGTTGCTGCAAGGTTTCTTGTAATTCAGGTTAGTTTGATTGATTAACCTACTATCTACATAGACTTGAAAGACTATGTCCTAGTGCTGCTGTAAGGTTTTTTGTTATTTAAGTGAATTCTATAAGTTATTTTAGTTATCGATCTCTAGCAAAAATGTGTTTCTATTATTTCTGTTCTTTACCAGGAAGCCTGTTTTAAAGTGTTCTTGAAAAGTCTATGCAAGTAATGAATTTTAATTAATTAGGTTCTATACACTTAAGACAGCAAGCAAATAGTTTGTAGATTTAGGGGTTATTTGTTTTTTCCAAAAAGGTCTGCGTGACCTCTTATGTTTGCACCAAGAAGACCACGTGCAGACATAAGGCTCTGCAGTGCGTTTGTTTTTTCGAAGACGTTTCATTAAAAAACGTCTGTTGAGGTCTTCTTGGTGCAGACATGGTCTTCTCACTGTTACAATCTTCCAACCTCTTCCACCTTCCTTCTTCCCCCTCCCCATCACGTCCTCCTCCCCCATTGCCTGCTCCTCCCCCATCACCGTTATTCCTCATCGCCGGAAAAATCACACAAAATGGATACTTATTCGTACCTCATCAGATTGTCATCGGAGTACCGCCAGAAACTTTGCCGGATATCCACTCACCAGCGGCGGTGTTTGACTTTAGCGAAGCATCAAAAGACGAGGTTTTACATGCTCCGGCTATGTGTAACGATGCTTGTGTGTTGGAACGATAAGTACGATTGTCGCTGAGGGAATTTGTTATGAGATCTGTTAATGTTTTGAGAAGTGAATTTTGATCGAATTTTGAAGATCAGCCGCATCCACAAGGCGGAGGAGCCCCTCGACCCCGCCGTCGACCGTCGTTGCACCACCGACCCACGACAGTTCACGGCGGTGGAAGATTCTTTGATCTTGAGCAAAGTGGCGGGTGAATTTAGGGTTGATTTGAATCAGCTTGTGTGTTTAGGGGGTTTAGGAATGTGAGATTTGTGTATGATTGGAAGGGGTTGAAGTTGGAATTGGATGAGACGATGTTTGATTTTGGGGTGTGTTATGAGGTTGAATGTGAGAGTGATGAGCCTGATGAAGCAAAATTGGTTATTGAAGAGCTGTTGAATCGTAATGGGATTAGGTTTTGTTATTCTCAGGTGTCGAAATTTGTAGTTTTCGCTCGGGGAAGATGCCCGAATTCATGTAAGCGTATTGATTCAATGATTTGTTTGTATTGCATAAAGCTGTAGCTTTTGTTATGAATGATGATGATGATGATTGTTGATTGATTGTAAAATTGGGTTAGATTTGTTGCCGATGGTTATTGTTGTTAGATTTCTTGTTCATAGTTGATTACAAGAAATTGTTGTTTTCTTACTTTCTATACTGTGTATATATGATATTGTAGATGAATTAGAGAATTATAATGTATTTTTATGAATCGATCTATGTGCAATTGATGTTGATAATGAAGATCGAATTAGGCTCTTTTGTCAGTCTGCAGATGTTAAAAACAAACAGTATTCTTCTTATAGACTGCAGAGGTTTGGTCCACATCTTCTACTGCAGATGTCTACAGATGTGATCCGTAGACTGCAGACATTTTCCTGCAAAAGAACCAGCACCTTAGTCTAACTAAACTACTGATTTGTGAGAAAAACATACAGAACCATTTTCATGATCAGGGTTTTGTATCCTTTAGAGTTTAGTCCCCATTCATGTTTCATATCATACCAATTGGACTATTCTCATGATCAATGAGATTATAGGATAAATGCAAAGTTCAATTTGTATTTTGTTTTTAAAAACTAAGTCAAAACATTTTCATTTTGTAGCTCTATGGTGCTCCTTGAAATTTTCACAAAGCCGAAGAAAACCCATAAAACTTTTATAAAAAACTTTGATCATAGGGTTAGGGCAACCGACTATACTTCATCTTTTGATGAATTTTCTCATTTATGTATAGAACTTCAACATGATATTAAAACCCTAAATCTTGGTGCCTATTTTCCATATTCTGAAGTAAGCACCCATTCAAATTGGTGTCTGGTTGTAGTTTTTTCTCAAAACTCTATTCAAACTTTAGGTACATAGTATGCATAATTTTTCCTTTTGTTGCTCTTTCATCGGACAATTACAAATAATATCATATCCATCCAAATATCCGGTATGTAAAATGTGTTTATGCAGAGTTGTTCAAGTCAATACTTTTCATGCTTTTCTAATTTTTAGCCTTGTAAAATTTCCTAAGTGATTGGTTACATTTGTCAGGCTGAGTATTATTTGGATGAATTGGTGAAGGAATCTTATGTAGATAACTTCGTTTTAGTGGTTAAAAGGACTCCCCCACTCCCCAAAAAAAGTAATTTATCATGTTGTTTATCTTCACTACTTCATTGTGTGTTAGAGCATTCACATCCCATTCCTTATCTTTATCTATATAATTACACTAAAAATCACTACTTCTTCTCTCTCCTTTTAATTAAATAATACTTTTTATACCCTTATCATTACTTCTTTCTCTCTCATTCACTCACAACCACTTTAAAAAATATTAAAAAAATTTATAAGGATTGTACAGTGATTCTTCAAATATACCAATCCACAATAACATTTTCTCTCTCCTTCACTCACAACCACTCAAAATCATTCCATATAATATACCAAACACACTCACATAAATATAAGGCATGGGTTATGAATGCTCTTATAAGCTTAAACTAATACAAATATATGTTACAGAGAGGAAATGATAGAAAAGCTGCTAAAGTTTCATATTGCAGCTAAAAAGCTGCAGAGAGCTTGCCTAAGAAATCTTGTAAAGGTAGCAATATAAACTTCAATACAAATTTATTTAGGTGTGATGCACATGAAGCACTTAGAGATACATATAGGATATCTCTCAGCAATGTATGATTTTTTTTGAATATTTGTTATTAATTTATTTAGGTCTGATGCAATGTGCTTTTCTCATTTTTATTTATATGTAATATATATTCTCTGTTGAAGGTTTTTAGTGCAACAGAAATATTGTTTGGTAGTGATTTCCTTTAACTTAATTATTATTAAATTATTGGATGATTTTGCAAACTATGAATATGTTTAATTTGGAAACTTAATATGTTATTTTCACAACTTGATTTTGTTGTGTAGTGGTGTTGTAAGGATGTAGTAGAAAGTTTCTGTTGTATAACCGGGTAAAAACACTACCTAATAAAGAGTGCAGTATAGTCTACTACCAAAATATGTTAGAATTACAACTTATTACAGTTATTGAAAATTTTTACGGTTTAGTACATAACTATGTATCGTATATATGTTTTGGGCCTTTTATAATTTCATTTAGTTGTAACTGCTTTTGCTGAATTCATGTTTGTTTTTGCTAAATGGGTTGTTTTAATGGATTTTTGATTTAGTTTCTATGAAATTTCTTATTCTAATTGACTAATTCAACTGTTTTACCCAGTTGTTTGATCCCTCCTAACGGGTAAGGAAAAGACTCATATCATCATTGGTCATTGGAGATGGTGACTCTATCAAGTCAACCACCGGTCATTTGATTTATAATCTTGGAGGAATTGACAAACGTGTTATAGAGGTTTGAGAGTGAAGCTGGTGAAATGAACAAGAGGCCATTCATGTATGTCTGGGTATAAGGGCCTGGTATTCGATCCACGAGGTCTCATTTTTAAGCCTAGGACCCTGCAACCTTGCTCAATTGTATATCGGGTAGTCTTGTGGTGCATTACAGGTTGTGTGGGGCAACATAACAAACCATAGCATTAATCATTTTCTCAATCAAAACTGAACGTTGACAATTCAGATTAAATCAACTATCTTAAATCAACTTTGTTTATTTATTTGATTTCTAAAAACATCCATACCCGTAGCAACGCGCGGGTATTTTCACTAGTTATTATTATATAGATGATCGTAATCGGTTTAGAGATGGTTTAGGGTAGCTTTAAAACGTCACGGTTTGTACACATACGTATCCGTGACGTTTTTATTTTCTTTATATAATTAGATGTTTATTATTTTTAGTATAAAATTATTATTATTATTATTATTATTATTATTATTATCAGATGTTTATTATTTTTAGAAATTTTTTTGAGTCAAATCAAATCAAGACGAAATCAGATTCAAAAAAAAATATCTTAAAGTGTCACGGTTTGACCAAACCGTGACTTTTGATTCAAAAAAATATCTCAAAGTGTCATAGTTTGACCAAACTGTGACGTTTAGGCTTCAAACCACCATGGTTAGGCCTAACCGTGATTGTTATGTCCGGTTTCTCCCAAAAAACACTTGCGATGTCCCCAGCAGAACCCTTTTTTTTATTATTATGGAAGGAAGAGAACTACTATTTTCTTATTATTTAAAACTAGCTTTAGTGAACCCGTGTATTACACTGGTTGAATAAATTTTACAAAACGATATTTTAAAATATACGATTAAAATTACGCATGAGTAAAAATTATAAGTAATAAACAATGATATCAAATTTTTATCAAAGTATTGTATGAGAAAACCTTTAATATGTACATGAGTTTAAAATTTTAATTAAATAACCTAACGTGACAATAAAAAAGTAAAATATTAAATAATCTCGTCTCGAGCAATTGTAAATGACAAAAAACGTACAATATGATAGTGTAAGTAAAAATTGTATAGAAATTCACTAAAGAAAGAGACTTATAGAAAAAAGCGTCTGTAATGCCATTTGGTACTAACAATAACCCATAAATCCATAATCATGTACATATTTAGTTGAGTTTATTATTAAACTTACAATCACATGATAATTCAACTAAGCATGGACAATGCAAAAAATCAATTAAAAGAACCTTCTAAATTCCACACTAAAAATGACTACTCTATATCTTAATAGACTTGATTAAAGAGTTCTACCTAAATAAGCGTTATCTAATAAATTAAAGAAATCACTTATAAAATAAAATATAACAAAATAAGAACACGTTTTGAAAATTAGTTAAAAACATCTTAAATTTTGGAAAATAATATTTTGTTGATGGTAACAAATAAAAAAGAAAAGAGACGGAGAATGACATAAAAAACAATTGAAAATACTGATATCTAATTTAAATACCTTTTTAATAGTATTTTATTTTAATTTGTAAAAGCAATTCTTCGTTTTTACTAATAGTAGTTTCTATAGAAAAAAACATATAAAACATTATAATTAATGTGCCTTTGAGTGGTACTATACAATCTTAAGGTAAACATTTATCTTAGAATTATGACTTATTTTGTCTTTAAAAATAAAGATTTGAAAAGAGAGATAATTTTAAAAATTAAACAATAGAGTTTGCTAGAAGTAAAAGTAAAAGATATATGTTTTTTAGTTTAAAATGGAAGGGTTTTAATTTATATCCGGTTAATTTTGGATGGAATTATATTTGGAAATAAAATATGTATTTAAAAAAGGGAGAGGATACGCTACAAAGGCTATATTTCCTAAAAAGGGTGAGAAATAATTCTGACCATTGGATCAACTCATTAAAATAGATCAATGGTTCAAAAAAACGCGGTGGCAAAAATGTAAATAAGTGGAAAACTGCTAACAGGCGGAGGGGCAAAAAAGTAATTTGACACAATGGTTGTTTGATACAATGGTTGTTTGACACAATGATTATTTGACACAATGATTGTTTGATACAATAGTTGTTTGACACAATGGTTGTTTGAAACAATGGTAATTTAACACAATCGTAGTTTGACACAATGGTAGTTTGACACAATGATAATTTAAAACAATAGTAATTTGGTATGTTGGCATATTATTATATTTTGTTGTGTGTTGGCATGTTAAAATTTGTTGGTATATGTTGCTTTACATTACACAATAGTATTTTGGTAACTTGTTTTTATCGTCAAAATCAAACGTAAACAAAACTCTTCAAACATGACACAATGAATCTTATGACACAATGAATATAATGACACAATGAATATAATGACACAATGAGTATATGACACAATAAATCTTATGACACAATGAATCTTATGACATAATGAATCATATTCTTGGAGGTGAGGCGATCATTTGAACTTTATCAGCCTTAGACTTGTAACTATTTAAATAATCAAGATAAAAACACACTCGTCTTTGTTCATAACCAATTGATTAATAATAATTGTTTTATTCAGACACAATGACAATACAAAAGATACAATGACAATGCAAAAGACACAATGATGAACAAAAGACACAATGATGAACAAAAAGACACAATGATGATATCTAAGACACAATGATGATGTCAATCAATAACAAAATTCATATAACAAACACAACAACATAAAAGACACAACATAGAGAGACTCACCTGATATTTATAAAATATGTTCAACAACATATTGATAATGTCCAGAGTAATCTAACAGTATAGACACAACAACTGTTTTATTCAGACACAATGACAATACAAAAGACACAATGACGAGCAAAAAGACACAATGATGATACCTATGACACAATGATGATACATATGACACAATGATGATGTCAATTAATAACAAAATTCACAGAAATCAGACAGTATAGACACAATGATAATCCAAACGACAAAATTATTAACATAACATTTCAATTACAGTATATAATCGTCTTCATATGTATCAAACTGATGAAATCAAATAGATCAACATAACTCAACGATCTTCAACAGAAACAACATAAAGCAATCTTCAACAGATGAATTCGATCGTTTGAATCTTCAACGATTAAAATTGATATAAGATGAAACGTCAACCGTTTGAATCGATAAATTGAGAATTTTGTTGAAGGCTTGTGTTCAAATAAATTAGATATAAGCAATCTTCAACAAAATTTTGTTGAAGACTTGGGTTCAAATAATTTTGTTGAATCTTCAATAAATTAGACTTCCTAAAATACCCCTCCTTCTATTTTTAAAAATATATCACATGTCACTCACCGATTGCTTCTCACACTTTTTACATAATGTTCACTTTGTATTTGAACCCAAGCCTTAAAAAAATTAATACAAAAAGGATAGATTGAATTTTTTTGGGCGGGAAAAATATTTATTGTTAAATGTCAAGATACAATGTGTCATTAGATAAGTCACAAAAGTGACATGTGGTAATCCTAGTTATCTTTTTATTAGAGTAGTAGGATTTTATAAAATATATTATGTCTGAATAATATATATAAATATATTATATAACTTATAAAATACAACTAATTTAATAAGTTTTTTTATGATTTCTTTCTTGCAATATATCTATCCTTTTTAAGAATATTTTGGCCTTTATTTTCTTTTTCTTTTTATTTTTTTGTTTTTTGTTTTATTTTCTTTTTTATTTTGCAAATACACAACTCCACGTGACAAGACGTGCAGCGTAACGTGAATATTTTTTATTGATTTTTTATTTCTTTTGTTTTTCCCTTTAATTAAGTTTAGGCTTTACATTAATACGTAAACTCACTGGTTATATTAGTTTTTACAATTTAATACCCACACCATATCTATATTACCATTTCAGAATATACCACAACGGATGTCGACACCGCCGCTACGCGCGGGTGTCATACTATTAAGTACGATCTGAACATAACCAAACGGAACCATTTTCTTTTGGCATGTATATATAACAGGACACCCCTTCACTAATATTGAAAATAAAAGTAATAATATATATTATAAGAACTGAGACTTAAAAAACTAATACATTCATTAGATTTATATATCAAAGTAAGCTACAAATTCAAATTAATATATCATTTAACAAACAACCGTATGTCACTATCAACGTGAACAATTTCATCTATATGTTTAGCATACGGCACAAATGTTTAAGTTATAATTATTAACGTAATCACCAAAACATAAGAATATTAGCAGACTTTTAGTGATCTATCTGTTTATGCTAGGGGTAATGTTATAAAAACCATTTCTTTTTAACAACTCACAATCTACTCTTATTAACACATATATATGTATTTTACGGTATGTGAACCCTTTATTTTTTTAATAGAAGCGAGTCACCTTACCATTACGATTTTTCTTTGAGTACATGTTATAAAATAACAACATATTTATCTCAATGTTCTAAATGATATAACGATACTGCCATTTCCCAATTTGGAAGTTAATTTTGTAAAAGTGTTACATTTTCAGCATTTGGTAATAAAAGTTGCAGTTTTTATGAATGTAATTATCTAAACCACCTTATCAATTTAATTTCCATCTAAAAGAAACCTCAACTTGACTCTTAATCTATTTAGTTTCCCACTTTTAATCAAGTTAATTCTCTTTTACAAAAGTTAATAAAGTATTAAGATAATGATTTGGATTGGAATTTCTTGTAGAAGGGTTAATTCCTTTCGTGAAACTTAACATATTCTTTTTCATTCCATTATAATGGTTCATGGGTTCCAACACATTATAATTAGTATGCTTGCAATTTGTTTGGTATTCAGGTTGGTGATAAGAGGGAAATTTCATGGGGAGTACAATTGGTATGTCGCTTTTTCTTTCATTTATACATATTTTTCGGTGCTCATTTGATTAATGAGAAAATAGATCGATCGATCAATAGGAAGTAATTAAGCTTTAAATAAAATGTTGATATATATATATATATATTTATATATATATAAATAAAATGTTGATATATATATATATATATATATATATATTTATATATATATATATATAGAGAGAGAGAGGGGGAGGTTCTACTAAAAAATAAATTTTGCCTAATAAGGGTAAGAAATGATCTTAGCCTTCCATTTCTTAATCAATGTCTAAGATGATAATGTTATAAATAAAAAGATGGAAGGGTATTTTGGGTATGTAACCACTTTTGTTGACTTTTTTGAGTTTCCCCCAATTTTTTTAAACGTTTAAAACTTTTTCATGCTATATTATTTTTTTTTTAAAATTGCACCATAAAATCAAGTATTTTTTTCTCTTTAAATTGAGTATAGTATTACTATATTTTTTTATAAAAAAAAACAAATTAGGTGAAATTGTTCTGCATTTTAACGTTTTTGTGCTGTATTTTATAAAACAGCACAGGGTTGTGCTGTATTTCATAAAACAGCACAGGATTGTGCTGTATTTCATAAAACAGCACATGGTGGTGCTGTATTTCATAAAACAGCACATGGTTGTGCTGGATTTCATAAAACAGCACAGGGTTGTGCTGGATTTCATAAAACAGCACAGGGTTGTGCTGGATTTCATAAAACAGCACAGGGTTGTGCTGGATTTCATAAAACAGCACAGGGTTGTGCTGGATTTCATAAAAAGCACAGGGTTGTGCTGGATTTCATAAAACAGCACAGGGTTGTGCTGGATTTCATAAAACAGCACAGGGTTGTGTTGGATTTCATAAAACAGCACAAGGGTTGTGCTGGATTTCATAAAACAGCACAAAATTATTAATAGACCAAAATACCCTTTAATCCTATTTTCTAGTTTTGCCACATGTCACCGCCTCATTTCTCTTTAGCCTTCTTAGGCAAAATATATTTTTTAGTGAAACCTCCCCCCATATATATATATATATATATATATATATATATATATATATATATATATATTATATATATATATATATATATATATATATATATATATATATATATTTCATAGTGCTATGGTTATATATAAATTCATAATTTCATGCTACTACTACATATAAGATCATTAAGTTATTTTAAAATAGCACGTTGGTTCTTACGGTTTCTAAAAAACTAAGGTTTGCTATCTGGTCATAGTCTTATATACACACACACACATATGTATGTATGTGCGCGACGTGTATATCATAATTTTATTTTAAAAAACTCAAAAAGATAACAAAAAGATTGATATAAACTAGTAGACCAATATTATAAAGAGACAATGACAGACCTAGCATCTTTTTCCATCGGTCTCGGTTTGTCAATTGTCAGATTTCTCATACCTGACGTTGAATTTTTGTTTCGGATCGGGTCACATAAATATTGGTATGTTGGTGTTGCAACCATTAAAGCAAAGAGCAACAATGAGATTTTTTTAAGGTAATCATGAACGTGAAAAGGTAATTCAATATCCAATAATCGTTTAGAAGAGTAAACAAAGTGGTTAATCGAATCTGATACTCATTTTTTTATGTTTTTTTACTTTGTTTCTCAAATGCAGTGTGCATAGATTGATTTTTCTAGTATGTAATAAAAAATCTCAGAGCCTCGGGGCATTAAAATTATGTGGGTCACGAAAAAAATAGTTCTATATGTTACCTATAGAAACAAAAAAAAGTATGTATTCAGTTAAAACGCACCCTGTATATTAGGTCCGCCCATGTAAAGAAATCATATGTCGTAGACATGACAATCACTTCAATCTCCCTTGGGCCAGTCATTCCCTCCCCGCTTATTGATATGATTAATTACCTTTGACCTATAGAAATGGAATGCAGGAAGTGTAAGCACTTTCATTGTACACATTTCCTTAAGCGTTAAGAGTCACACGTAGTGATTTTGTTAAAACTGAAAACCAAATTGAAATGTTTTTAATTGTTTATGAAAAAAAGACATTTTATGAGGAATCACAGACATTTATGCCTCACTGTAGCAAAGAACACATTAGAATAACCTAAAATCTCAAAATTTACTTTTCTTAGTAGGAGTAGGTACCAATGTTTCACATTTATTGTTACGAAGAACCAACATATATATGATCTGAACAATTTTTGAATCGTGTATGTTGAAACCATGAACATTATATTGGTTCATGGTATCATAAAATTGAAATAATGACATACTCTAACATAAATATTTCATTGATGTAGTTGCTAAGGATAAGCTTAATCACTTCACTCACCGGCATCAGCTCAGCCTTCGGTATTTGCAGCCCAATCACAAAAATGAAAATGTTGACGATGAAGATGAAGATGAAGATGAAGATGAAAATAAAGATGAGAATGACTTTGTGGAGGAAGACCATCATGTTGCACAATGTAACATGTGTAAGAAGCAGATATGGTCATTTCATTTGTGTTACTACTACTGCGAGTCTTGTGACTACTCATTGCACAAGTTATGTGCAGAACTACCCATGATCGAACAAAATCACCCATTGCATCCTAGCCACGAGCTTTTAATTAAACTTTCTAATAATGAAGATAAGTGTTTTGTTTGTCATAGGTGGCTGGATATCTATTGTTATTATTGTTCTGATTGCAACAAAAGCATGGACATAATATGCGCTACTACTTCGAAACAAAAGATAAACCATCCTAGTCACCCTCACCAATTGGATCTAATGTTCGGGCGCATAGTATCTAGTTGTGTAGCTTGTGGTGATAAACATGAAGGAGAATTTTTTCAGTGCGTCACTTGTCCTAGTTTTCGGATCAGCCTGGATTGTGTTTTACTACCTGCCAAGTTACTAATACAAAATCATACTAAGGGGACTTTCACTCACTCACATCCACTTACCCTTTCCTATTCCTTTCCAGAATCCGAAAGTAAAGCTAAATTCTATCCACTTTGTAGAGTTTGTGATGGCTTCTTCTATCCTGATTTGTGGATTTACAAATGCGACAAATGTCTATATTATGTGCATGTAGATTGTGCAACTTCAAAGAGAGAGCCATTTATGTCCATCTTCCTACGTGCAAGTGAGCAATATCTTCTCTTTTTTATCCATGTTAATTAGTGTGTAGATTATCCTACTCTAATTTTCAAGTGTATTATTCATCAGGTCTTGGCAAAACCTATAAAAATTTTAAAGAAGATGAGCATCCGAATATGCTCCAATGTCCGTTTCATGATGAAGCTGACAACCTTTTGAGGCGTCGTATGTCTAATCAAAAGGAGTCTATTGGTAAGCAACATGATGGTGAAATGCTAAACCATTTTAGTCATCAACACACACTCATCCTTTTCGACGAGCAAACATCAATTGGTAAAAAAAACGATTTCTTTGCACGACCCCATGAAAAGAGTTCAACTATTATGTGATGGATGTATGAAACCAGTCATGACACTACCGTTTTACATGTGTTGCCAGTATGCTGATGAACAATGTTGTTTTGTTCTTCATGAGTGGTGTGCAAGGCTACCCTTGGAAGTACAAGACTACGCTAGTCATCCTGAACATCCTCTGTTTCTTCAATCAAAATTTCCTAGTAAGTTCTTTGGTGTGTTCGAATGTGCCATTTGTCGCTTACCATCCAATGGATTTGCATACGCATGCACAATGTGTGAATTTTATGTTGATATCAATTGTGCATTCGTACCGGAAGAAATCACACATGACGCGCATCCAGATCATCTCCTCTCAAAAGTAAATCCTTCAGCTAAACTATCAGAAAGGTATTGCAGTGCGTGTGACTATTCGATGGACACAACTTTGGGGTTTCATTGTCCCTCTTGTGAATTCTACATTCATATAGAGTGTGCTTTCTTATTGCCTAAAGAGATTAAACACAAGTGTGATAAACATCCTTTGAGCTTAAGATACACTCCAGCGGAGAACCATATTAACGAATACTTTTGTGAGATATGTGAGGATGAATTTAGCCCTTGGCAGTGGTTCTATCATTGCATTACATGTGACCAGTCTATGCATGCTGCTTGTGCACCCTTAATACTTCAGTGTGAGCAAGCTACATATAAAGATTATGATAGATGTGTTTACAAGTATCTCAATATCAAATTTGGAGGAACACTTGAAATAAAAGGCCACTCGCATCGCTTGACCTTTGTTCAAGGGCTTGAGACCGATGGTGCATGCTTTAAGTGTGGCATCTCATTGCAGTACAAGTTGATCTTTAGGTGCTTAGAGTGTAAGTTTGCAATTCATCATGAGTGTGCTTCTTCATTTGTTAGTTGATCAGGTTCACTGGCATATACTTTGGTGGAGCCATACACTGTTGTAAATTTATTGTGTCTGGTAAAAAGGCTGTTATAGCTTGAGTAACATAAATAATCAAATCAATAGTCGATGTACTTGTGTCATACATCTAGTTGTTGTACAATTTATTAAAAGATTTACTCAGGAATGTTTGAGCCCTTTGTATCGAATCTTTTCATCCATTTCTTTTGAGATGAGGTAAGATGAGATATTGTTGTATGAGATAGCAGGTTGGTCTGAGATGACGGGTCTTTTTGTGATGATTCTATGGATGGAAGCTCAGCAGGAAGTGCAGAGGCAGTGCTCGTTAAGGCGTTTAGCACAAGAAATGCAAGTATAGGAGAAAGATCCAAAGTCCCTCCAAGTGGTGGAATAACCCCGCGAAAGATGTTCAAGTAGGGGTCACATAAAGTGCTGTAGAAAGAGAGTCAACAATTTTAGTTTAGGAATCCAACAGATTGTTGTTTAACACTTTAATGACTAAATCAATAAATATTATTTAATAAACTGAATAATTGTGAAGGTTTTAGAAGGATACCTGAGGGGATTTACAATGGCTGGAGGTGAGTTGGGAAACCAGGTGAGAACCAGCCTCACAACCAACAATGTGTTATAGATATTCAAGAAATTTAAACACCATTAGATACCACAAGCCCTGCCACTGAATCTCCTGGGATATGGCAGCAAAATGATGATTCGACAGAGACTTCAAATTCCTCTGATTACTACGATTAATCTGAAACAGTTAAGTATTAAAAAGTCATCTCAATGTATAATACATTGAAGAAAGCTAAGATAAATAACTAAATATAAATAGAGTAGAACTTGTGCTAAAAACGTACCCATCTTAACTTGTTATCCAACCCACCCGACCTGCCTTGTTTTTTTTCCTCTACTATGCACGTAAAGGATTGCTTTTGGAAGGAACAAGACCAAAAAGGATATATAGCATCATTCAGATTTTAATCAATAACTATATTGGCAAGGTGGTGGAGTATTGAAGCAATTCATGCCGAGGTCAACATTTCTTGGAAGTTGGAAAATCACTATATACCATGTGAATAATAATTATTTCTTCAATCCTGGTACATCAACATGTATGCTAATCTTTTCATGATCTCTACGCCCTCTCGTGACAATTTTCTTTAGCAAAAACTTAAATAACCAACTAACCAAGTGGAATTATGTTTTTTTGTGGTATGTATGTGTGTACGATAGACACACGCGTAAATGTTACATATATGGAAATAAGAAACATGTAATAAAATCTTGAAATTGTGACTCAAAAACCTTACATATACATCAGATTTATGTCAAGTAAGCTACAAAAGGTTAATAAGAACTCACTTAACATACTCACCAATATACATACTCACCAATATACATATGATGCAATATGTTTACCACTGAACACAAATGTTTCAGTTCTAGTTATTAACAGAGCTACAAAAATAATTTAAGAGAACTAGCAAACTTTTAGTCACTTGATTTGGGGGCAATGTTATGAAAGAGCAACAAGCTTATCTTAATGTTCTAAATGGTAATTATAATGTTATATATCCCAACTTTGTCATTAAACTTCGTAAAGTGTTACATTTTCATCATTCACCAATGACTAAGGCCATCTGCAATGCGGTAACGTGACCTCGATGGACATCTATGCGGAGGAGGGGATGGAAGAGAGAGGAAGAGTTGCAGGTGCTTGCCCACGGACCGTCCGTGGAAGAAAGAAAGAGAGTTCTGTGTGAAGGAGAAATAATTGTGCAGAGGTTCATGACTTTGGGGAGAGAAAGGGTTTTTTTTTCCTTTTCTGGGTTTTTTTTTTTTTATTTTTGGGTGGGTGTTTTTTTTTTTTTTTTTTTTTGGGGGGGGGGGTTCGCCAAGATGGACATGGTGAGGTCCTTGACCTGTTGTCTTGTGGATGCTAATATGGGAAATTTCAGAATGTGTGTTTACAACTTTATGACAAAATAAATAAATAAACACTTCTGCCAACTTTACAGACCAGATCAAGATATACTAAACTATAATTATCAATGGCCAAATCCAGACATATCACTATATCAGAGTATAATCATCTATATATTCCAATATACATACATGTATTACGTTCAGTATACAACATAAATGTTCCATAACTTCATTTCCAATAAATAAATCAAGAAAATAAGCAAACTTTTTAGTCGCTAGTCACTATTTATTGAGTATTCATGCTAGAGGTAATGTTATAAATAGCTACATGCTTATCTCAGTGTTCTGAATGATAATCATACTGTCATATCCCAATTTGGACATTAAACTTGGTAAAAGTGTTACATTTTCATCATTCATCAGCAACTAATGTGGTATCAAAGCTAATCATCAATTACCAACTCGAGATCAAAGTATAATTACCAACGACCACATTGCGACTTATCAAAGTGTAATACTAACCCTAAACATCGAAATAAGTGTGTTGTTATAATAACATTACATTACGTTACATTACCCATTTACAGTATTTTAACAGGAGTTGATGAAAAATTCTTTCTTCATCACTCTTATCACTAAAAAGATGTTACAAATTTCATTTGTGTGCATAGAGTTCAACAAGTAAATCCGATACGCTGAAACCAATGCACTAAAATACTAAATTGGGCAAAAATAAATGATTTTTTTACTATACATTCAGTAACTAAACCCTAAATTCAACAGATACGCCATGAACAGTAACTACCCTAAATTATCACGGTGTAATCCACTCAAAACAGCCTCAATCGTAAGCAAATCAACAGAAACACACGTAGAACGATGAAATTACCTCGCAAAACTTATGATATTCAGAGGATATCGACTGCAATTTGGCGAAAAGGGGGTTTTGAGAGGCGAATGAATGCAGAAAGCTGATGCAGTTATCAATGGAGCTGTGGATGTTGCGAATCAGAGTGTTGGATGATTCAGTGATTACTTTGTGGAGATGATTGGTGGATGTTGCGGATTTGACGAACAGGAGAGAGGAGGTGTGAAGGGTGGAAAGAGGTAGACCGATTATCGCTAAATTGTTGGTAGAATTGACATGAATCCTCTGGTTTTGTGGATTGTTATTACATGAATCCTCTGTTCTTGAAGATGATGATGATGAAGGCATTGTGGCGATGAGTAGAAATGTGGCAATTTGTTCTTGGGAGAAGAAGATGAAGATAGGATTTGGATTTTGGAGATGTGTATGGTTGGAGCCAAAGAAGATGTAATAGATATTTTATTTTTTTAAATAAGTTTAAATATTTATATGTTGTTTTTAAAAAATGACTGGAGTATTCATATTTTATTCCTTATACTTGTTCATATAATTATATAAAAATATTTTTAGTCTTTAATCATTTTAACAAAATAATATTTTATACCTATATTTTTTTCTGTCATTCACTCACAATCACTTTTAAAATATTAAAATTATAAAAAGTTGAACATTATTTCCTTAAATTTACAGATAAACAGTAATTTTTACTCTATCTCTAATTCACAACCACTTACAACTATTTCATATAATATAAGAACTACACTCATAGAATTCTACGGAACAGGGTTGTGAAGGCTCTAAATGATTTTTAGAAGATTGAACACACTTTATTTAAGTCGGAGTTTAGACTGTAAACAAGCTGAGCCAATGTGGGTTTGAGCTCGGCTTGTTTAAAAACATATTCGGCCTGGCTTGACTCGTTTAAAAACCGAACCGAGTTGGTTCGGCTCATTTGTCTTTACGAGTTGAAATTGAGAGCTCTAGCTCTGGTCGTCTATAAATGAATCGAGCCAAGTCGGCTCACAAGGCAACTTATTATTTAAAAAATGATTTTTTTTATTTTTATACATAGTAGTATATATATAAACAAAAATAATGTATTTTTAGGTTTTTATCTTAACTTGTTAAAATAGTTATATAACATTATTATTTCAAGGACTACAATCATTTCTTTATATTTTTATACTTAGTTTGATATTAAAACATATCAAAATAATCATATGTGTATAATTTATTTGAGATAATTCGTAATATTGATTTATAATCTATGTAAATCATATAGACTTTAATTTAAACAAGCTAATGAGCAAGTCAACAAGCCGGCTAACGATCAAGCGATGAGTCAAGCTGATCTTAACTCGGGCTCGATTAGTTCACAAATCGATCCAAGCTGGCTCAATATTGAGTGAACTTTTCTCGAGCGAGCTTTTGAACAACTCTACCGGAGTTTTCAGCAAAAAAACATCTCTATTATATGGAATAGAGGTAATGTTTTCGTCCCTATAACACACTCCTCGTATACTACTAATTGCTCTACCTTTAGACTGGGCTCATTGGCACGCCAAGGTAGTGCAGTGAGCCAATGTGGAGCTCGGGTACAGTGGAAACACCACTACCAAGGTTTGGCATGACGGAAAAGAGGGTGACACAGCGAACTTTCGCCATGGAACACCACTACCATTAAATCATCTTTTTATATTCAAGCGACGGATAACTCTTAACTTTTTTGAAAGTGATGCCTAATACATGATTTCTAAAAAATCTTCTTCTAGAAGCGTGTTAGCATCAATGTGATCTTGGTCGTGACAAGTCATTTTGTTGAGATCAAATTTGGGCAGCGGTTGAAAGCACGTAAAAAAGCGTCTCTTCAACGGAGTAAGACGAAGAAAGCATTTTCTTTCAAAAATACGAGCCTAACAAAGTATGTTTAGATGTATGAGAAGCATGTGTTGAATTATGCGATTAGCTTGTGTATATATAGATGAAAAAACTAATTAAACATTCTTTTAAACAATTGACATTCAACACTCTAAATTTATTGTAACAATCAAAAAATGGGTTCATATGTACACTATGAGTAATTTTTTTAACAGCTAACTAAATTACTGACGACTCATTAACCCACCCGTACTTGAGTATACAACCCGAAGACTACCCCTAGAATAAAACTCACCAAAAGTTTAAAAAAAAACCATTGAACCAACATAAAAATATTTTTTTTATAAAAATATTTTTTTTATCACATATAATACTTGAATCTAAAAAATTATTAAAATAACTCACTTCAACAACTTAATCCAAGTATCAGTAAACTATTGGAAAAAACAGTAACAATACAAATTTTACTCTATTCTATATGTGCAGTAGATAAATGATAAGACTCGATTGATGAACCTAAAGGGTTTATTAACATCAATCCACAGATGAAATAAATGGGAATCTTAACTCCGGCAGAAACTGAAGCAAAATGGCAACCGAAATCGGAGACTCCTCCGGCGCCGGACCTCCGCCCGGCACCGCCACCACCACCACCACCGCCGCCGACACCGTACGCCGGCGGTTTCCTCTAGCAGCTCAGCCGGAGATAATGAGAGCAGCACAGAAAGACGATCAGTACGCTTCGTACGTCTACGAAGCGTGTCGTGACGCCTTCCGCCACTTATTCGGTATCTATTTTATCTTAGATTTAGGGCTTTACGTTTTCGTTTGCTGAATCTGTGTACATACGTGTGTGGAACTGTGGATTGATGTTGATTGTTGAAGAAGATGTGTTTTGGCTTTGGTTTGACTCGTGTGTTGGTTTTGTGTAGGTACGAGAGCTGCTATATACTATCAGAGTGAGGTTTGTTCCGTTTTTGAACTCTGATTTATGTTTTTGTTAGAAGTTAGGGTTGCGTTTGTTGTGATGTTAGTGGTGGAGGTTGTTATAGGCGTTGGATGACCGTATTGAGTTCAGCTATGTTGCGTATCTAATTGCTGAACTCATTTATTGTTGTATATATTTAGAACTTGATTTAAACAAGCAACAGTAAGTGTTGACATTGTTGGTAATTGGTAGTTCGTTTCTTCATTTACTTACACTACTGACATGAGACCTGACGTGATTCTTTTATGTGCTGTTTGCACTGCTGTTTTTCGGTCTTTGTCAACGTAAAAGCGTGTGTCTTAAATGTTTGAACTTATATCTTGACTACACATTGGTGTGGGTATTGTTGAAGTTGGTTTCTTAACTTTGAGTGTGTGTTATTATGCAGACGAAGCTTTTGGGTCAGATGCTTTATTATGTTCTAACGACTGGGGCAGGGCAGCAGACATTGGGCGAAGAATACTGCGATATCACACAGGTGCCAAGATTGTAGTTTCTGATATACGCATTGCTTGATATATTTGTGAGGATAAATAGTAGTGGTATGAAATTAGCTTTTCTGTGAGAATTTTATGGAGGATGAACAAATGAAGCTAAATGTTTTTATGTCCACTAGCATAAATGATGGATGTTATTAGAAACGATGTTTCTATGTAATTCTAATGCGAATGCTATTATATATTGAAAGTTCTACCTGTGGCTTTTAGATTAGGCTTACTTCTTGTTAGCGAATAGGTACATGGCTAAACAAATTGATCCTAATTATGTTCAGTTTCAAAAGGAAGAAACAACATTTCGTCACATTATGTAACGAAAGTCAAGCATGTGAGCCTGGTTAAGACTGAATACCTAACCAAAAGACTGAATACCTTCATCTAAATGACAAACTATGAAGTGCCCCATAATCCTTAGAAAGTCTTTATTTCATATGTTCTTTATTTGTTTTTTTAGTTGACTTGGTTTAACTTAAGTACTTAACATTAAGACTTAAGAGCAAGGAGAGGCGGTCAGCTGTAATGACTTGGGGGAACATATTGTATCTTTTTCTTTATTGGTTAATGAATTTTACAACTTTAAATTTATTAGATAAAGGAACATTTTGTACTGATATCTATATCAGCTCTGCTAAGTTTGTCATAAGGTTTCTACTTATAGGTTGCAGGATCATATGGACTTCCTCCAACGCCAGCAAGGCGTGCCCTTTTCATTGTTTACCAGAGTGCAGTTCCCTACATTGCCGAAAGAGTCAGGTTTAATTCTTCTTTGCTGATGTTTGTGGTCTGCAACTGTGACATTGCTAATGTTTTTTAAGTGCATACGAATATTAATTCTTTATAGCTATAAACTCTAATCAACCGTGTGATCTGCAGCTCAAGAATTGCTTCCCGTGGTATTGCTTTGACCGAGTCGTTCTCAGATGATCTAGAAACTTCTGGAAGCAGCCAAGATCAGTTATCTGCTATTCAAGCCTCATCTTCTCCTTCACCAGTAGTTTCTATTTCACGTTTTTCAAGATTGAAAGAAAGAGTTGGCAGACTTTGGTTGCAGACAGTTCAGAGATGGCCTGCAGTATGTCATTTAACATTCATTCTGATCTTATAGCATGTCTTACCTACATCATATTATGATATGCAATTGAAATGTAGATATTGCAACCAGAAAAGTTCTCTAGTTATTTAGTTTTATCAAGCAAATATTATCTTGTATCATGACATCAGAAGTTTTATAAATCCAAATGTATAATTTCACTTCTAGTTAGTAACTTAGTACATATTTTAACAAAATACAGGATTTTTATTTTAAGTTAGAAGAAACAATAGATGAAGGAAGTCTAATATTAGATTGTACAAAATATTTCTAGGTATTTTGGAAAAAACAAACAGTAATTATTATTATTTTTGGGTAAACAGTGACATTATAATATATTGAAGAAAAGGATAAGATTGCATCGCTTGAAACAAACTATCCCAAACAATGAAAAATAGAATAAAACATTCGGTATTAAATGGTCCATTTCATTCATATATGGTAAACACACGTGTTTTTCGTTCCACCTTCCATTCCTGCATACCAAACCTTAATGTGAATTGTGAAATTGGGCATGGTATCTCTACAATGCTTATGCATCAAAGAATTATGCATGGAGTGACCTTTTTTAGCAATCTTTCTATGATGAGGGCGATACATTTATGACAAACAGAATTCTTTATAACTGTTAATTGGACTTTTTACCGTTTAGCATCTTATATGTTAAAATTGATTCATTTTATATACGGTTAGTAATTTATCTTTCTACCCATATGTGATTACGGTATATATTTTCTCTTAGTCAGTGCAATCATCATTGTAAGTATAAACTTATATGATACGTTGAGCAAATAATACCGACACTTTTCTGTAGTTGAGTGATTCATCGGTCTTTAGGAGTTTTGGTGTGTTTCCTTTGTTAAGTTAGGGCAAGGAGTTCGAGAAATTAGACCCCTTATCAGTTATCAGTTTCATTGTACATCCCTGATTGCTTCTTCAGAGTTGTATAAATTTTACAGGATAGTCTAATGGCATTGTTTTTTAGTTGCCTTTAGCAAAATCCAGACTAGATCACACATCACAACCAGATTTTTCCCAGTGGTTAAATTTTTTTTTTCTCTTACAAACAGGTGCTTCCCTTGGCTCGTGAATTTTGCAGCTGGTTCTTCGTGCTAATCTTATGTTTTTCTATTTTGAAGGTGAGTATTCTTGGATGTAGGTGGAAACGAAACAGTTTATTATTATCATATTTGTTAAACTTACCAAGCAATTTTACTATATTACAGGTCTATATTATCACATATCAAGCGTGCAGCAGGCATTCGTTATGTTTTTATTGGAAAGCCAATGAATCAAAGACCTAGGTTTTTTTTCTTTACCTATATTAAATTCAAATGACTTCATGTATTTTTCAATGATTGAGGATGGTATATGAACTATTTAATGTAATTAATGCAGATACCAAATCTTGGGCATGTTCTTATTGGTTCAGTTATGTATTATTGTGGCTGAAGGATTGCGGCGTAGCAACTTGGCATCCATCACAGCTTCAGTTCAGCAGACGTCCTTAAGGGCTCACCAAGCGTCTGGAGGTCTTAATTTTCTTAACATAACTAAATAATCGGCTTTGTATCACTCTTATGTATCATTCTTGTTTGTGAAATATCATTAAAACTTACTATTAAAATTCTGAAAGGACTAAACATGTGACTAAATAATCTAAATACGATAAGACTTCTATCGCGCATTCTATCATTTTTAATAGATTCTATCATTCTAAGAGTGTGGATTTATGAAAAGTTTAGATAGAAAAAAGTATATGTTTTTTTTCTTGATTATTAAGTAAAATAGTAATATGTTCTTTCAATTCTTGTTTTTTAGGGCGAGGTCTGCCTGTTTTAAATGAAGAAGGAAATTTAATTACCGGGGACACTGACAAGGGTTATGCGGTATCAGACTCCGTAACAACTTCAGAGGTATGCCTCTTGACTTATTATGGATTTCACATTTATTAAATATTACTGCTGCCTGTTACCCCATAAAATTCCATTTTTATCACACTTGTTAAAAGCCACCATTCATTCAGTTGAATCATGTCCATATTCTTGCAGTCTACATCAATTGGGATTAGCAAATGTACACTTTGCCTTAGTAATCGCCAACATCCAACCGCAACTCCTTGTGGTCATGTGTTTTGCTGGTATTGCCTCTTTATATCTATACCATTCTCGAGAGTTGGTAATTCTGATCCATTTACATATGAACGGGTCAGACGGGCTGGAATCTACCATATGTTTTAGCTCATAGTCTCATACAACCTCCTAAATCATTATATTTAAATGTTTAGAATATTGTTTAGTGTATAATAAAGAATTTAAAATCTGCAGAAAAAGTGTTTGTGGGTTAATCCTGTTTTGACCTGGTGGCCAACCCACCGAGTTTGCCTACTCTACTTTTCTCTTATCTCTCCTCCCTCACCCATATGCACTCTAACATTGGTCGACTTTTGTGTAGGAATTGCATCATGGAATGGTGTAACGAAAAGCCCGAATGCCCTTTATGCCGTTCTCCTCTAACTCATTCAACATTAGTTTGTTTGTATCATTCAGATTTTTAACACCCAATTATCAGTTATCCCACAAGAAAATTGCATGTTTGCTGACAAGTAAAGATTTACATGAAGGTATGTCAAGAAACACAATGATCATCCAAATGTCCGGGCTTTATGCATCGCGTAAATCTCACTATCTTGAATTCATGTTATGCTGCATGTAAACATTATGTCACTTGTAGAAAAAAATCTAGTTTAGAATATTTTTTTTACGGCTGGAACAAACTGCCCAAAAAGTGGTATAAATGTAGACAGATACATAACATTCTCTGTTTTCTAATGCATCAATGAATGTATGCTTCATGGGTTTCTCTTCATCGACCTAGGCCAATGACAACCTATCAAATCGCAAGGTACCTGATAATAATGACAATCATGTTAGGTTTTAGGTTGATATAACCTGGACATGACCTATTTATATGTGTAAACAATGTGAACCTTAATTTGGATGAATTTAAAATTACGTAACTTGAATTGTGCATGTTTATCCTATTTATCTATACCAATCAAATGGGTTGGTGGTTGTAATAAATAAGTTAAATGGTGCATAAAAGGTGTGGCCCTGACCTTGTAAAGTATATATTCACTTTTGACGGGCTTTTATTTAATGGGTTAAACATGTCTAACCCTAACATGAACCGTTTAATTAGATGGGCTTATAACGGTTAAGAATGGCAATCTTTACATGTCAACCCTAACATGAATCGTTTAATTAGATGGGTTTATAGCGGTTAAGAATATCATTTGTCTATTGTGCAAGAATTGCCACTTGCCATTGGTCTAAACATGCATCTAGGTTAACATCTAGTGATGCGTTCTATCTCATGTTTATTTTTAGGGTTAAAAGTATATTTCTCCCTTTAAAACTCTTTAATGACATATAAAATCCAAACAAAAAATTTAAATGCATATATATCCTTAAAAAACCTTATAATTGGCAAATTTAAATCTTGTAGCCTTTTGATTGTCCATGGATATATTTGAATTAGGTTGCATTTGATGCGATATGTTACTTAACTTACTGAGTTGTTCACAAATAGATCATAATTTGACTCATAGTCTAGTAGATAAGATTGTTGTTTAACTAGTTAGCACCTCAAGTTGTACTGCTCTAGCTATATACAAGATAGATCAGCTCCACTCGGTTTGAAACCTTTACACTCAACTGAAAATTGAACTTGTATCTGACTTGATTAATTCGAGTTAACTCGTGACTTGATTAGTGGGCCTATTTCTTTCTGTAAAAATATCAATACAAAAACCCTCAACTAACATAACACTCGGCCACTATCATGACCAAACACCCACAACCATCATGAACCATCCCAATTACCACCACTGTATACACCACATGCAACAATCTAACCCTAAGTTAACATAAGCAAACATAAAAGAAAGTTTAAGAAAAACAAGATTAGACAAATCAAAGAAAAATTAAGGTCTGATGACCCTAGAAATATGTGTGGTCAATGATGATAGACAGTCCAATGCCCCTGCCAAGGTAGTTAAGTGCTTGGTAGGGTTGTGAACCGAGATCTAGGTAGTCACAAAGGAAATTACAAACTGTTAACAACTCGTTGAGGTAGGTGAGTGTGTGGTAGCCATACTTTTGTCGGATGAAGGAGATCTGGGATATTTTGTCTTTGCCGGATATTGAGTGAGAGGTTGGAGAGATTAGGACTAAAAGTGAAAGTACTTGCCTTTGTTATATGTTCTTAAATTCGTATTAAAGTTTAGTGTTCAAGTTGCAGGAAAGAGTTTCATAACCTCACATAAAACGAAGCTAAGTTAAGCACAAGTATGCCTTTTCTAATTTCATGTTAGGCTTTCTTAGGGGTTTCTTCATTTTCCATTTATGGGCTCTTTAAATAGGGCCTTTACTCGAGCTAACCATCAAGCAATTCATATCAACTCAAACTTGGCTCAAAAATTTGTCCGAGCCGGTTTAAGCCAACTTCACTCAAGCCTTTTTAACAAAACAATATCAAGTGAGTTGCACACAAGATGATTTTACGAGTTACGAGTCACGAGTAACTTGAACAACCCTGACTATTACTCATTATTAATCATGAAAATATGTTATGGGGAGGTGAGAGACTTTACCTCTCTCGGAGGTCCAAGGTTTAAACCTTGGCATTGACAAGATATTATTAACTTGGTGTTACTAACTTCTAACTATTAACATGCCGTTCATAAAAAAAACTAGGCCCTTAAGAATAAATCACAAGAACGCGTGAGCTGCAATAATCAAATAAATAATTCAACGCATACAATATACCATAAAATAGTTTACAAGATCGAAAACCCAGCAAATGTTGCGTATCTCAGAAAAAGAAACGTCTTTGCATCATATCGATCTTGAGAACAGGTAACCCGTGCGACTACAAGTCTTCAATAGCATAGATGGAAGCTTCTGTCTAGTAAGTTGTCTCCGCGAAAAAAATGAAAGATTCAAACCATTACCAACGGACTTAAAGCATATATATAATCCTTAAAATACATACAGGGCTGCCTCTCACGTCGTGCATGAGAGTCTTAATGTGAAAAATCAGCTTCAAAATGCAGAATCCAAGCTGCATGATTAAAAGGGGTGCAAGACCAGTTAAAGTTAAGAGGCGGGTCAAACAAATCGACGGGTCAAACAAATCGACGGGTCAAACTGACCAGGTTGAGTTGATCTGAAATACTTTTCGTCTGAATTTTGAATTGTATCATAAATAACCAGTGTTATAACTTATAAACGTGATTATTAAATATATATTATGTCAATACTAAAATAATTTTATTGAGCTGTATGCATTAATATTTAATTTAAATTTAACATGTATGGTTCAAAACATTTACTCAACTACATGAAGAATCAAGGTTTTTAACTTTTATATCGTAGTTGAGAAAGATGGTGACCTTATAGCAGAAGGTTGTGTGATTATTTAGCGGGCACTGTTGTTGTTTCGTGATGCAGATGAACTTCTTGAGGAAGGAGATAGCATTTGATCTTCAACTCTTCAAACAATTTCTTCAGTTCTAAAACCAGTTCAGTTCTTCGCTTATTCTTTTCAGGAAAATCTTGAAAATTCATTGTGTGATTGAAGAAAAGGACAGCCTTTATCTTGTTCACATTTTCAATCTCCTTCACAACAAAACTGTGATTTGGGTGCCATAATTGGGGATTCTTCTCCAAATACCTGACCATAAATAAACATATCTTCATAATATGATCTAAATATATGCAGAATTCGATTGTTGGAGACTTGCAGTTATGCAAAGAAACTTACTTTTTGATCTTGTCTTTCAATAGCCCAATCTTCTCAATTGGTGTAGCGAAATCAATAGAGAATTCAACACTATCTCCCATGTCTGGGCTTCTATAGAAATTGCTGATGGGTTTTGTTGACAAAACTGAATTGGGATAATATATCTTCTCGTTATCATATCTCAAGAAAACCGTTGTTAAGATATTCATCTCTTCAACTATCAGCTGTCAAATAACAACTAGTTAATCAACCAAATGAAAATCATCATGACCTAAAGAGTATAAATAACGAAAAATGTGCATTTTGTACCTGAACCCCATCAATGACACAACGATCACCAACATCAAATGGATGCATGATGAAAACAAACACAATAGCTTCGAAAATCGTCTTGCAAGTGTTTCCGAATATAAAAGCAGCCACAACAAGCTGTGATGAGAGTAAGACAAGCACTTTGGTGGTAGCAATTTCGGTTAAAAGAAGCCACACAACTAAGACTATAACAAACAAGACAGCTGTGACAAGCTTGTCCAGTTGTTTTACTGCTGTCTTGGTGTCACTTAAAGCATGTGCTAAAGCTTTACGACCATTGAAAACCTTTACCTGCATTAAGTAACAAAATGACATGAATGTCCAGGAGAAATTATTTGCTTTTTCTTTCTTCTATTTGTGAGGCTATGATCATAGGAATTCATCAGGATTTCTGAAATTAGTAAGAAACAATCACCATCCTTATTTGTTTGTACCTAAACAATTATCCGGGAATTCAACCTCTCATTTGGTTCAAATATTTAAATAATTATACACAAACTTTATCAGAATATTTATCATCTTGATCATGAATAAGATAAAGTCTTACCACCCATTCTGTTAAAGTTTTCCGATCAATTTGTCCTTTATCAGCCACATCGATCAGTGGAAATACAGCATCTACCTCTTCCTTGATCATGAATCTCCTTAGATCCAACTCTTCAATGTAACTAAAATGTAAACATAAAACATTTATAAACAAATCATGAACAAGTGGCGTGTATTTAAAAGTATCTTGGAAAGGTAGACATTCTTACGTAAAACCAGGCTGGGCAACATTTCTGAATATGTGATAAGCAGCAGCAATTGCTTCCATTTCATTAGTAATTTCCTTGTCTGCAGATTCACTTGGTCTATCATAAGCACTTTCTTCAAGTTCACCAGAAAAAGTTGAGAGCCCTGAATTCGATATTACATCAACCAGCATTTTCATAGTCGAAGCAGACACTTTTTCTCGTTTGATTTCATGCAGTTTACTTACGTCAATCACCTCTTTTGTCTTAGCCTCTTTCCCCTTTTTCTTCACCTGAAAACTCAAGTGACTTCTACTAGCACTCCCACTGACCATTTGTAGAGATTCCATAACTGGTGGGCCCGAAAGGGTAAAGAGAACATACTGAAGAAAGATTGATTCTTGAATTCTCTCAAAGAAATTGCTGACATGGAACGATGTTGCCAAGATTTTAAGCAATAAAGCCTTTAATAGCCACAGGACTGCACCAACCAATAAGGACACAATAGTCCAGGTGAGATAATCTAATACCCGAGTTGCGGTTTTTGATCTTTCAACATCTGGGTTATTAAACAATAATGTCCAAGTAACAAGAACCAAAATCAACCAAATACATACTTGAACACTCTTCTTTAACCCGTGAACGAAATATAGCACCTTTTTTCTCAACAGGAAATTAAATTCTATCAACAGCACGATAAAATGCATAAGCCAATTGGTGACTAGCATACCGCAAATGATCACCATTATGAGCACAAGCCATTTCCACAACTTCAAGCTCCAGATTTTGTAATCCTTCAACTCGTTAATCATCAAGCTAGAAACTAAACTACCCAAAGAAACAGAAACACTACCCATTCAAACAGAACTTTCATCTTTACCTTCTTATACTTCAGCTTCTTCCTCAAGTTCACCTTCTTGTAAATCTCCTCATCCTCATCAACTCCTCCTGCACCTCCAGGTGATGCCATTAATGGAGTTTTCGGATTTATTGAAACAGTTCTTGATGTCTCCTTCAACGGTGTGCCATTTGGAGAAGCTGCAGTGTTTCCTCCCATTTTAGGTGATGCACGATTTGATGCGATTCTTGCAGGTGAGTTTGAGGTCTGCCCAACTGGTTCAGTCATATCATCGAACATGTTGTGATCAATCACAGGCTGTTCACCAAATCTGGATTTCGGCTTCGAGTAAATAGATCTTGTCAAGGTTTTTCGCCTGGTTAACGTTTCAGGATTGGGGATTTTAGGAGGCCTGTTAGGACTGGGCATAAAAACTGCATTCTCGGGATGCGAATCAACCGATTTTCTATGAGGTGACTCAGTAACACCTCTTGTATTTCTCACATCTCTCTCTTCACCGGAGATCGTCACCACCACCTCACTCTTCTTGCTCTCCGCCATACTTATCTCCCCTGTTTTAGAGCTTTTACCATATGCATCCATTCAAAGTCAAAACCCTAACACTCACAGTACATACTACATAGTGTGAACAGCTGACTTCAAGCAAATTGAAACAAATCACATCTGTAGCTAGAGAACAAATTGAGCAAAAACAACAGAAAAACACTAACTAAAACTGAATTCAAGTTCAATAACAACAAACCGAAAGCATTCATCATACACAAACGATCGCATAGGCGCATAGCTAACACAACAAGTATGAAGTCGATAACATTTGCAAAAGCGAATCAACAACAATCAAAAGAAAACCACTAACTGAACTGAATTCAAGTTCAATAACAACAAATCGAAAGCATATATGAAACACAAACGATTGCATAGCTAATACAACAACTATGAAGTCGACAACATTACCACAAGTGAATCAACAACAGAGATCTCCTACTGAGATTAAATCAACAGAAAATCACTAACTAAAACGGAACTCAAGTTCAATAACAACAGATCGAAAGCATTCATCAAACTCAAACGATCATATAGCTAATACAACAAATACGAAGTCGATAACATTAGCATAATCGAATCAACAACAGAGATCTCTTACCTGAGGTTAAAAATCAACTGAAAATTACTTCACCGGTTCGCCATAAAGAAGCAGATTCAGATGTGAGGAGCTCGATAGAGTTAATGTAAATTGTAATCACTTTCTAGAGAGAGAGATGAGAGATAGAGTTAGTTTACTTTGTCCGATGCATTAATAGAATAATGGTGAAGTTGAATCAAGTGATTAAACAAAAGCTAGCAAAAAGGAAGACTTAAAAAGTAGAAAACTGTTGATGATAATGATAATGATAATGATGATTGAACTTACATATGCATATGTGCCTGAAGAACTCCGGTGAGGATATAACGGTGCACCGGAGAATATTCCGGCGACGAAGAGAAGGGGATAGTGTATTATGTATAGATAGTTGACCAGAAGATGAAGATCCAATAGACATCTCACTGGTCACCACCTTTTTTAAATAATTCTAAAAGGAACAACGACTTACAAGTTACAAACAAGACTACAAGATTGGTTATCGGTACATCTCTAATTATAAATTATAAATTAGAGATGTACCGATAACCAATCTTGTAGTCTTGTTTGTAACTTGTAAGTCGTTGTTCCTTTTAGAATTATTTAAAAAAGGTGGTGACCAGTGAGATGTCTATTGGATCTTCATCTTCTGGTCAACTATCTATACATAATACACTATCCCCTTCTCTTCGTCGCCGGAATATTCTCCTATATAAAACATATAACCCCTCAGACAACTGTTACATTTTTTCTCGTATTCAGTGTTGAAATTTAATATACGTGTCGTATATCCCTATGTGTGTTGTATAAAGGTTCGTATAGGCTATCTGGGGCGTATAGCTGACAACCCTCGCTGAAATTTCCTGGTTTTTAGTGTCTTCGAGCTTATACATTGCGTATAAAATTATAAGAGGCGAATATGAGGTGTCGATTTATAATATGAGGTTTTTTTATATTGGAACCTAAATATTTAAGTTGTTCGGCCGTTCAGGTACAACATGCCATGCTATTAGCCTATTGAGAATCGTACTCTTTTTCTCTATTTTATGTGTGAAACATCAACAATATATTATCTTTTTTTTCTTGAATGACAATTGTACGACCACCTTTTAGAGGATGTGTATTATCTTAATCAAGTTCACATGTTCGTTTCCTAGCCAGAATTACATCCTCACCCCCAGAAGAAACTTGAATCCATGACCTCCTCATATTTACATATTATGAGTATCTTATCTTAATCAGTTTGACTAGGGATCATTGGTCAACATTACATTATCTTTTCTTTTTTTTACTTTCAGTTAGTATTACATTTTTTCGTACCAGTTTTCTCTATTTTCCCTTTTTTTCTATTTTTTTAAAGATTGTTCGTGGTACCAGTAGAACCCGGTGAAAATTCATCGGGCATAGACACAAAAAAGGTCTGGGGATGTGGCTCTCTATTTTTTTAAATGGTATGCTCAAATTATAAGTCATAACGTTGTTTCTACTTTCTAGAACCTCTTGTCATCTAAACGATCTCAAATATCAAAACGTGAATACAACATGTTATGGTGACATTATACGTGACGTGATAATGTATAGACTAACAATCGACCTGACTTGTCTTTGGACAAAATTGTCACACCCCAACCTAGACGGCGGAATCGTCGAGGCGTGAGTAATACGATTGTTCACAGCCACATAACGCTATTATTTGTTCCAAATATATTAATCAAGATTCAATTGTAACAATACAAGTAAACGTTTAAACAAAGATACATCCAGATCATTCGTTTATTTCTCTAAGTCCAATCCTAAGTGTGATAAGCTTCAAAGAGTAACCTGAAACATGTTAAAAAAAAAGGTCAACATAAAAATGTTGTGAGCATTCTACAGTTTTGGATACATAAGTATATAAAAGATGACAATTCAAGTTGTAAATTAGTGAATAAAGTGACTAGGGATGTTATGAACAATGCACAATCAAACCTCGACAATGTTTTACAAGTATCAAACGACGTTAATATTCTATTAACGTTAAAAGTATATACGATCAGCTAAGTGTACTTGAATCAACCAAGTAGGCTTGTCTTACCCATAGATCTATGACTTCGCTGGGCTAGCAATAGTTAATGATTGTACATATAACGCCATAACATGGTAACCACAAAAGTTCAAATAACCACAACTTTAAGTAAATTGCCATAAGTTTACAAGTCTCGAATAAGTTTATAAGTGCAATGATACAAGTTAACATGTTTCACCCCAAAGTGTGAAAATAAGAAAAGGGGTATAGAAATACTCACTTGATATATATAAGGTGATGATAAGAATTTAAACGAGGCTCCAACTATTTCTTTTACGAGTTATCTAAACGTATTGATTCCAAAATTAAGTTAAATAATAAGATTAATTGTTAGACATGGACTAGGGTTTCAATTGGGATTTGGGGGTTTAAATAATTAAGTAAAATAATGGATCGTTTACGTTTTGGGTTAATAAAGATATTATAAATCAATTAAGTCCATAAATGATTAAAAATATCTCAACAATTTAAGTTAATAGAAATTAAGTTTGAAAGAAATAATTAATTTAATAATTAATTATTTGATAAAGAGAATTAATTATATACCTATTTAAATGACCTTAAAATTTATTTAAACTCATTTTATAAAGTTTTGAGCTTTTAGAATATTTCATCATAAAAGTTTTATAATACAAAACCTTAAAAATCAAATAAAGAGAATATCGTTTTATAAATTTTTAAGAAGTTAAATAAAAGTTAACGAATACTTTATTAACTAATGGTGATATATTAGATGAACAATTTGTCATTAAACATATGATTTTATAAGGTTTTAAATAATCTAAATTTGAACCATGAAATATTTTATCATTTAAATTACATAAAAGAATTTATAATGTTTTAAATAAATCTCCATTTATAATATCATGATTTAAACGTTAAAGATTAAAGGAATTAATCTGAATATATTATTTGAACAAATAATGATTTAATATGTTAAACAATATTTAAAACCTATTTTATATGAAAATGAACTAATTAAACAAAATGATAACTAAATAACTAAAGAAATTTTATAATAAATTCCAGCAAATAATTAGATGATTTTAAAAATTATTGGTAGTTTATAAAAGGAATTTTATAATTTTTCTGATTTTTTAATCATTTATTTAAAGGTTAAAAGCATAAAAAATGGACGAGGGAGCCCGGGTTCAAACCCGGGACCTCATAGTGTGCGAAAGGCTCGGGAACCAGTAGACCAGGCATCCAGCCGCGGTGTAGAATGGTTCCAATTCTTTTTAAACAAGGTTACAAAGCAAATCCCAATCCGTATGAACCCTAGAAATCGATTCCTCCCAAATTGAACAATCAAACGCAGGTGTTAAAGAACACATTCAAGGGGCTTTTAATCCCCATCTAAAATCGAGCATAATGATATATGTAACTTACATGATTGAGTCCGATTTGATGTTCTCCAGTTTAAGAACGAGTCGCGGTTACTGGTTGTTCGATTGACGCTTCAAACGACGATTATACTCGAATTAAACTCATGGGAAGCTTCGAATAACGATCTGGAAGCAAAACCCGTTATCAAATTTGATTAAAATTGGTTGTAAGTCGGGTTTTTAAGGGGTTGCAGGTCCGCGACTTCGAACGGTTTTTGAAGGAATGTTTGAGCTTGTTTTAGATCCAATTCGAACTAGGAATAGTTTATAAACGATTAAACTAACTTAGTGCGTGATTACTTTGAATTATTATAAACGATTAGTGCGATTGATCGCTGGAAAAAGGTGACCGAATTCACGGTCGGTGAAGGTGGGTGGGGAAGAAGAGAATTTTCAAAGTTACCGAATTGGTCCCTGAGGTTCTTGCAAGTTGACTCTTGAAAAGTTAAAGTTTTGTTTAGTTTTAATTAAATCACAATTTAACCCCTGGAGTTTAGAGATATTATTAATTCATGAACTAATCCTATCATTTATAAGTTTTAACATAATGATCTTATATTTATCATTATCATTAATATTACCATTGTTAATAATATTATTATTGTTATTATTATTATTATTATTGTTATCATAATAATAATTATTATTTTAAGTTTCTTATGTTAAGTTATATAATATTAAGCAAACGTTTTAAATACTAATAATATATTTTTTTCATTAAGTTAATTTGTTAAGCACCAAATTATCAAGCATAACAAGTCCTCAAAATGACATAAAGGCCCTTTTAAAATTTAACAAAGTTAACCCTCTTTTTTTAATTAATAAAATTACGAGATGTTACAGTCTCCCCTACTTTAAGAAATTTCGTCCCGAAATTTAATCATGAGAAATAAATTTTAAGGTTATGAGGAGACTTAGCTGTCATTTCGTGTTCACGAGTGCACTCTTGGGAATGTCTACATTCAATGAGTTTAACTATGATTCTTAAGTTTGTTAAGTTTCACTATTTTAATCTTATATGTTCTAAAGTGTGCAAGTTATTCCTTTAAGATTTTTAATTGACAAATGTTTGTATTCCAAACAGTTCAATACGGTTAACAAGAATTTTTGTCATGTGTGAAACACCATACATTAGATCGATACGGGACTCGGCTTATGAGAAATAAGTTTCAGATGTTTTTGGATGGAATTCATAAGAGCTTCTCAAGCAAGTGCCTTTAACGGGTTTCTAGGTGATCGAATCTTGTTTACTCATGTCAATGAGGGTTCAAAGTGTTATTAGTGTTACGTTGATACAAGTATCGTGTTTGTTAATATTAAAGATTAACTTTAGTATGAGGAAAATCATTGTAATTGGTTTTCAGAATAAATGTGGTTTTGAGGGAAAGACATTCAGAAAGATTACTAGAGGTTGTTATAAGGAGTTCAAAGATGGTCCAAGAAATGACACAATAATAAGAATTGCATTGATCAACGAAGATTGCGTTCATGATTGGATTAAAATTTAAATAATTCAGAATATTGCTGATAAAGAGAAACACAAGTAGCTTTCCAAGTACGGCTTGCACACGCAGTTCATCAAACTCATAATCACAGCTGAGAAACATTCGTGTGGCTAGGAAGCCATGAACACAAATTAGTAATGTCTCTATTTGGCAGGGAGGTTGTTTAGGAAGCTATCATTACGCAACCAGGTTTTAATGATAACTCAAAATGAAAGTTGATAAGTAGGGAATAAATGGTTCCATATAGCTAGATCAAATCAAAACATGAGAATAACGGGAAAGAAATCGATTTAAGAATTTACATGCGTCAAGCTTGGAATCAAAATCAACTTAAAACAATCGGGTCTCCTTTCAAGTTCAGAGATCATGCTTTGGCTTGATAGATCAAAACACCAACATTGTTTCACCCTTCAAGTTACTACATGCTTCTCGTCACTTGATTACAACCTTGGTAAGTTGAAGATCAAGAAATGAGGTTAGTCATCAAGGTATGGTTTTCACCCCTAACTTGATGGTGTACTCTCAAGGTATGACCACTAACCTTCCAAACAAAAAGTTCGATCCCAACTCATCGTTGAGGATCCACATAAATAAAACGAGATAACTCACCATTAAGGTAAGGGACGTCTCCACTATCTTAACGGTAAAGTTTTACAAAAACAAAATATAATAGGATGAACTTCTTCATCAAAATCCAGAATTCACTCCTACTTTGATGAGGTCGTTTCATTTGAGAAAATACAATCCATAAGAATGAAATTATCATCAAGGTATGGAATTCACGCCTATCTTGATGATTGAATTTCATAATAACAAGAAAACAATCGAAGATTGACATTTGTCACCAAAGTACGGGTTTCAATCCTATTTTGGTGAGATCATGTCATTTGTGAAATACCATTCCAAAGAAGATAATTGAAGTGAATCCTCAAGATAAGGTAATCACTCCAATCCAGAGGATGAAATTTCATAAAACACATGATTGGAAACCATTTATCAAAACGAATAGAGAATCATCAAAGTAAGGGAATCACCCCTGTTTTGATAAGTTAGAATTGTTTAGGAGGTACGAGTATTATTAGTCATAGACTGACTTACAAACTCTTGCATCTCCCACGGTGCAGACGGTACGAAGTTTGACAAAACAGTGAAAAGAAAAGAATATCAATTTAGAATTTCAAGAAATTTCAAGTTACAAAATGTATCAAAAGAGAAAATCATAATTACCAGCTTAAGATCAAGTTCAAGATAACAAAATTTGTTGTAGTGTTCAAATCCTGGATGGTTTAAATCGGGAAGACGAAATCAAGGACATGAATTTTTCAACACCATAATGAGATGTGAACATTCGATCGAAAGAAAATACATGGACTTCTCAGAATATGAGATCAACCATAGCTTTCTTGAAGACACGCGTACTTATAAGTGGTAACATAGTTATAATTAGTTTATTCGATCATTGAGGTGGGTGACCACTTATAATATTTAAGTTAACAAAGTTAACATTCAATTAGCAAAGTATCCCGAGGTGTAGGAATTCCACCTACAACATTGCATGTTCTTAGTTGTGGGACACATCCTTAAGAAGATTTGAGAACCATAAATAACGGTTTTAAAGTTTGAAGTCCATACGGTTTAGATTTCCAATATCTTTGGGTATATTAAAATCCATGTTCACGTTGGTTAGGTAAGAATATAGTTACATGAAACGCTAAGTTCAATACTGTTACACGTTACACGTTGAGCGTTTAAACGTAGGAGTTGAAATGTAGGATGGGTTCAATATTAACAAGAACATTATTTAGGTTAAGAATGAGAAGATATTTAAGCTTTGGTAATAAACCAATTCAAGGATTTAAAAATTTTCAAGATGCAAGAGGATGGTTCCATTTGGTAACGCATTACCATTTGGAATCGTTGACACGTCAAGGTAAATTGACCCATTCGTCTTAGAAACTTGTGTATGTTGACCATAGTTTATCACTCATCCCAGAAATCCCCAGGTAAGCGTAACTGGTCCCGTAGGATTTATGCGAAACGCTTACCTTAGCCCGAAGGCTTTTTGCCAGGAAAACCAGAATACAGGTGTCTATGTGTCACACAATATTTCTTAGGTTCATGAAATCAAAACTTTGATGAGATTTATATAGATTAGACATATCGTCTAACGATCCAAGTCATTAGTAATAGTATACGATTCCATATGTCGTCGAGAATAAGATTGAGTGATTTTATGTTCGGGGAGAGTCAAAGATGAGTTTAGAGAGACAAGTAACTAAGTTTAGGCAATCCTATGCTAAGGCATCAAATTGCACATAAGAAGGCATAGCATTATGTAGCATTTAAACAATATGTAAACACAAAAGTATAAGGATCTTTCTATGAGGTTCATGCAACTATAGTCTAGGTCACCATTTCTAATAACCTAAATCCCTATAGTTATGGGCTCTGATACCAATCTGTCACACCCCAACCTAGACGGCGGAATCGTCGAGGCGTGAGTAATACGATTGTTCACAGCCACATAACGCTATTATTTGTTCCAAATATATTAATCAAGATTCAATTGTAACAATACAAGTAAACGTTTAAACAAAGATACATCCAGATCATTCGTTTATTTCTCTAAGTCCAATCCTAAGTGTGATAAGCTTCAAAGAGTAACCTGAAACATGTTAAAAATAAAAGGTCAACATAAAAATGTTGGTGAGCATTCTACAGTTTTGGATACATAAGTATATAAAAGATGACAATTCAAGTTGTAAATTAGTGAATAAAGTGACTAGGGATGTTATGAACAATGCACAATCAAACCTCGACAATGTTTTACAAGTATCAAACGACGTTAATATTCTATTAACGTTAAAAGTATATACGATCAGCTAAGTGTACTTGAATCAACCAAGTAGGCTTGTCTTACCCATAGATCTATGACTTCGCTGGGCTAGCAATAGTTAATGATTGTACATATAACGCCATAGCATGGTAACCACAAAAGTTCAAATAACCACAACTTTAAGTAAATTGCCATAAGTTTACAAGTCTCGAATAAGTTTATAAGTGCAATGATACAGTTAACATGTTTCACCCCAAAGTGTGAAAATAAGAAAAAGGGGTATAGAAATACTCACTTGATATATATAAGGTGATGATAAGAATTTAAACGAGGCTCCAACTATTTCTTTGACGAGTTATCTAAACGTATTGATTCCAAAATTAAGTTAAATAATAAGATTAATTGTTAGACATGGACTAGGGTTTCAATTGGGATTTGGGGGTTTAAATAATTAAGTAAAATAATGGATCGTTTACGTTTTGGGTTAATAAAGATATTATAAATCAATTAAGTCCATAAATGATTAAAAATATCTCAACAATTTAAGTTAATAGAAATTAAGTTTGAAAGAAATAATTAATTTAATAATTAATTATTTGATAAAGAGAATTAATTATATACCTATTTAAATGACCTTAAAATTTATTTAAACTCATTTTATAAAGTTTTGAGCTTTTAGAATATTTCATCATAAAAGTTTTATAATACAAAACCTTAAAAATCAAATAAGAGAATATCGTTTTATAAATTTTTAAGAAGTTAAATAAAAGTTAACGAATACTTTATTAACTAATGGTGATATATTAGATGAACAATTTGTCATTAAACATATGATTTTATAAGGTTTTAAATAATCTAAATTTGAACCATGAAATATTTTATCATTTAAATTACATAAAAGAATTTATAATGTTTTAAAATAAATCTCCATTTATAATATCATGATTTAAACGTTAAAGATTAAAGGAATTAATCTGAATATATTATTTGAACAAATAATGATTTAATATGTTAAACAATATTTAAAACCTATTTTATATGAAAATGAACTAATTAAACAAAATGATAACTAAATAACTAAAGAAATTTTATAATAAATTCCAGCAAATAATTAGATGATTTCAAAAATTATTGGTAGTTTATAAAAGGAATTTTATAATTTTTCTGATTTTTTAATCATTTATTTAAAGGTTAAAAGCATAAAAAAAATGGACGAGGGAGCCCGGGTTCAAACCCGGGACCTCATAGTGTGCGAAAGGCTCGGGAACCAGTAGACCAGGCATCCAGCCGCGGTGTAGAATGGTTCCAATTCTTTTTAAACAAGGTTACAAAGCAAATCCCAATCCGTATGAACCCTAGAAATCGATTCCTCCCAAATTGAACAATCAAACGTAGGTGTTAAAGAACACATTCAAGGGGCTTTTAATCCCTATCTAAAATCGAGCATAATGATATATGTAACTTACATGATTGAGTCCGATTTGATGTTCTCCAGTTTAAGAACGAGTCGCGGTTACTGGTTGTTCGATTGACGCTTCAAACGACGATTATACTCGAATTAAACTCATGGGAAGCTTCGAATAACGATCTGGAAGCAAAACCCGTTATCAAATTTGATTAAAATTGGTTGTAAGTCGGGTTTTTAAGGGGTTGCAGGTCCGCGACTTCGAACGGTTTTTGAAGGAATGTTTGAGCTTGTTTTAGATCCAATTCGAACTAGGAATAGTTTATAAACGATTAAACTAACTTAGTGCGTGATTACTTTGAATTATTATAAACGATTAGTGCGATTGATCGCTGGAAAAAGGTGACCGAATTCACGGTCGGTGAAGGTGGGTGGGGAAGAAGAGAATTTTCAAAGTTACCGAATTGGTCCCTGAGGTTCTTGCAAGTTGACTCTTGAAAAGTTAAAGTTTTGTTTAGTTTTAATTAAATCACAATTTAACCCCTGGAGTTTAGAGATATTATTAATTCATGAACTAATCCTATCATTTATAAGTTTTAACATAATGATCTTATATTTATCATTATCATTAATATTACCATTGTTAATAATATTATTATTGTTATTATTATTATTATTATTGTTATCATAATAATAATTATTATTTTAAGTTTCTTATGTTAAGTTATATAATATTAAGCAAACGTTTTAAATACTAATAATATATATTTTTTCATTAAGTTAATTTGTTAAGCACCAAATTATCAAGCATAACAAGTCCTCAAAATGACATAAATGCCCTTTTAAAATTTAACAAAGTTAACCCTCTTTTTTTTAATTAATAAAATTACGAGATGTTACAAAAATTTACGTCGAAACGTAGTAACTCGAATTTTTACCATTGAACGAAAAACGTGTTATATTTTTCCCGACTTTTTTCCAAATAAATTATGTCAAAACGTAATTCAACTCAAAACGAACATAAAAACACGTGCAGTTTGCGCCGTATGTGACGTCATAAAGTATAGATTACAGTCGTTCTGATTCGTTTTCAAACTTAATTTATGTTGAAATGTAAAGTAACTCAGATTTATACCGTCGAATAAAAACGTTTATATATTACCCGACTCATTTCATAACAAATTTACGTAAAAGCATAGGAGAACGTCAAAACGTATATCATCTTAAAACATATATATATAAAGATGCATGGAAATGTTTTATACCTGACTCGTACCGGTACGTAAACCCGGAATTTTAAAAATCTAAAGTTTACCATCTTAATAAACAAATTATACATGTTATTCTTATTATTTAAATATTGTTATTATTATTTTATTAATTTTATTACTGCAGAATCCTACACCAATTATACATGTTATTCTTATTATTTAATATTGTTATTATTAATTGAACCCTAAATCGCCCCTTTCCCCCCTTCGCCTCCATCGGTCCCCCCCCCCCGCTCGCCCGCTGCTTCCGCTGCAACCCACGCCCACTGCCGCCTTCGTCTCTTGCCAGCCTTCGCGAACCCCCTGCAGGATCCGCACGCTACTGCATCTTGGATGATCTTATATTAGTTGTAACGAGTGGGGAATTAGGGTTACTGTTGTCGCTCTCAATCGACGATGACGGGGGACAAGTATGTGGTGGATAGATGGTATGACGCACCGACGAGGAAAAGAAGAAACAACAACAAGGATGGGGGTTCAAAAAGTGGTGGTCCGGTGATTACGAAGTTCTTTGTGTCTAATCTTCCGGCCGGTTGTTCGTCGAAGGATCTGGTTGAAGTCCTCAAAAGCTTTGGTACCATTCAGGGGACGTATATCGCAAGGAAGTTCGACAAACTAGGTAAACGGTTTGGTTTTGTATCCTTTGGAAATGTTAAGGATCCGTTACGCCTTGAAAAAGATTTGAAGGACGTGTGGATTGGTTCGTATAAACTCTACATTGGGTTGGCGAGGTTTGTGGATGGGGAACGGGTATTATGGAAGGAGGATAAACAATGGGTTCCGGTCACTGAAGAAAGAAGGCAAATATGGAGGATGGTACGGCTAAAGTGGTGATGGAGGATCCGAAGGGACCGACCTCGTCGGAAGGGCGTTCGTTTAGAGACACGCTTCTGGGTAAGGAGGGAGGCAGTCCTATGGAGGAGGTGAGGTTGGAAGATGATTTTTCAGGGATTGCGAGGTGGAATGGCTTGGGTTTGGTCGGGGTGTTGAATAATCTGCAATCTTTGACGAACCTTAGAGAGTGGCTTCTTTCAGTAAGGTGGGATAGGGTTGGTATTCGCTATGTGGGTGGGTTATCGGTCATTCTGGTGTTCGAGGATAAGATTAGTATGATGGAGTTTTTGAGCACAAAAGAGGTTTGGGAGTCTCTGTTGTGTTGTTGGAGTTATGGGAAGGGCAAAAATTGAACTTTGATCGTATTGCATGGTTGAGAATTAGAGGTATTCCTTTGTTACTGTTAGAAGATAGGGTTGTGGATCGGATTGCTTCTAAGTTTGGACGACTTGTGCAATCGGCTCAAATTGATGATCAAACGGAGGACTTTTCGTATGCGTTGGTCGCGGTGATGTGTAATTCGTTAAAGCGTATTAACAAAGAATGTAAATTGAAGTGGAGGAAGGAGGAGTTTAGTATCGAAGTTGAGGAGGAAGTAGGGGAGTGGATCCCGGATTGTATAGGCTTGGAGGTAAGGATCAAGACTGTGATTGGGTGAATGATAAGCGACCTGATGTAGGGGACCAAAACGTGGATAATGTGCTCAAGGATGATGGGGTCACTAAGGTTGCGTTGGAAGAGGTTCAGGAGGAGGTTGGGAATGTTGTAAGCCCTTTGCGTGTTAACTCGATGGCTGAGGAGGGTGCCATGCAGAACGTGGAAGGTAAGGAAGTAGGGGGTAATTTGCTGGAGGCGGATGGCTTAGTTCTCAGTATACAGGATCCGATTGGTGACTCGAACTCAAAGAAAAAAAGAGAGGTTATTTTCGGAAGAAATCTCGGTTTGAGAAGTCACCTTCTCCGACAGGGGGTGAGAGGCCAAAAAAGAGAGTCAGAGATGATGATCCTTACGACATTGATCGCTTTATTAACAATGTTCAGCGGGGTCCGGAGGTGGCCGAGGTTCGTAGGGAGAGTAATGAGGTGACTAATACAGTTGACTTGGATGATGGTGGGCCTGTGGGGGATGGGGTAGTAGACAAGGGTGATCAAGAGGTTGGTTGTGTGAATACAGAGGTACAACATACAGTGGTGCTAGGGAATGCTTTGGGGGTGGAAAACATTAGTAGCTTTGAAGCGGTTATTAGGAGTATGGTGGACAAAGAAGGTTTTCAATCGGTGATCCAATGAATTGCATTTCCTGGAACATCAGAGGGTTAGGTTCTTCGAGTAAGTGGTCGTGGTTGAGGAATTTGAAGGTGACAAACGAGGTGGGTTTCTTGATGATACAGGAGACGCAATTTCAATCGCTTCAGGGGGTGAATGTAGGTTCGTTGTGGGGTTCGGGTATGTTTGAGTTTGATTATGTTGATGCTGTGGGGCGTTCAGGGGTCTTTTGTCGATATGGGATGCGAAGGTTTTCGCTAAGTCTACGGTTATTAAACGGCGCTACTTTTTGGTGGTAACGGGGTATATAAAGAACGATGGTCAGAAGGTGAACTTTGTTAATGTGTATTGCCCTCAGAAGATAGCTGACAAGAGGTTAGTGTGGGAAGAACTTAAATCGTTGATTACGTTTGATGAAGAGTTGTGGATAGTGGCGGGTGATTTTAATTGCGTTCGAGATCGATTAGAGCGAAGGAATTCAAAGTTCAACGAAGCTGCTACTTGTGAGTTCAATGAGTTCTTGGAGGATTCGGGGTTGCAAGAGTATTCGCTCCGTGGTAGGAAGTTCACTTATCTCGCGGGGAACAAGCTAAGTCGCATAGATAGAGTTTTTGTTTCATGGTCTTTTACTAATAATGGAGCAATGCGGAGTATAGGGTGCTGGATCGTATAGAATCGGACCATTGCCCTTTGTTGTTAAAGATTGAGTCGAAGAATTTCGGGGCCAAACCCTTTAGGTTCTATAACTCTTGGCTCAACAGGGATGGTTTAGAGAAGGTGGTACAGGATTCGCTGGCTGGGGAGTTCGCGTCAGGTAGGCCGGATATCAATATGTTGCGCATGTTCAGAAGTCTAAGGAGTAAGATTAAAGATTGGCATGGTTTACAACTCAAGCGTGAAAAGGAAGAGGAAGATAGTCTTAGAGCTGAGATTGTGGAATTGGAATGTACCCTGGAAACGCGCGATTTGTCTGAAGCTGAAATGTGGGTTTTAGAAGAAGCTACTAAGAGATTGAAAGAACTGGATAACTTAAGGGTCGAGATTTGAAGCAAAAAGCCAGGGTCAGGTGGGCAAAAGACGGGGACGCGAACTCATCATTTTTTCATGGTGTTATTAATTCGAGGAGGATCGCTAACACGATTCCAGGTTTGTACATTAAGGGTGAATGGGTGACGAGGCCGCAAACGATAAAGTGTGAAGTTCGTCGGTTTTTCAAAGAGAAATTTATAGAGGAATTAAAGGTGCGGCCTAATCTTATGGTGCATGATGTTAAGAAGCTGGATAGAGAGGCGTCCGAACAGATTATTGCTCCTTTTCTAGAAAATGAGATTAAAGAAGCTGTTTGGGAGTGTGGGAGCGATAAAGCGCCCGGGCCGGACGGATTTAATTTTCGTTTTATCAAGAAGTTCTGGCACTTGTTCGCTGGTAAGTTATTGGAGGTCTTTAAGGCGTTTGAGGATACGGGGGTTATTAGTAGGGGGGTGGGGTCTTCCTTTATTACTTTAGTGCCTAAAGTAAACGACCCGGTGGAACTGGGTGAGTATAGACCTATTAATTTGATTGGCGTCGTCAGTAAAGTTATCTCAAAAGTGCTAGCTAATCGTCTAAGGAAGGTGATTGATGGGTTGATATCAGAAACGCAATCGGCTTTCATAGCAGGGAGGTATATTCTGGATGGTCCATTGATTATTAGTGAGCTTCTTTCCTGGGCCAGAAAAAGTAAAAGGGAGCTATTTATGTTCAAAATTGATTTCGCTAAAGCTTATGATAATGTTAACTGGGAATTTTTGCTTTCGATTATGAGACAGATGAGGTTTCCCGATAAGTGGTGTATGTGGATAAAGGGTGTCTTAGTTTCGGCCAGGTCATCCGTTTTGGTGAACGGTGCCCCGACGTTTGAGTTTTCTTGTGAGAAGGGGCTGCGGCAAGGTGATCCTATGTCTCCTTTCTTATTTATTATTGTTATGGAAGCTTTCGCGGGTATGATGAGAAAGGTTTGTGAGGTTGGCGCGTTTGATGGTATTCGGCTCCCTAAGAACGGGTTAGTTTTGTCCCATTTGCTATATGCTGACGATGCGATGATTATGGGAGAGTGGTCGGAGAACAATCTCGGTACATTACGAAGATTACTAAGGGTCTTTCACTTGTGCTCGGGCCTTAGTATAAATATTAATAAGTCTACTTTGTTTGGAGTGGGGAAGGAAGTAGACGAGGTGGTTGCCATGGCTCAGTCTCTTGGTTGTCGCTCGGGGGTTACTCCTTTCACTTATCTTGGCATTACTGTGGGTGCCAATATGGGTAGGATTAACAACTGGGAGCCGGTGATCAAGGTTTTTACTACTCGGCTATCGAAATGGAAATCCAAAGTGCTATCGATTGGTGGTCGGTTGGTCTTGATAAAATCTGTGTTGGAAAGTATCCCGTCTTATTATTTTGCCTTATATAAGGTTCCATCGACTATCATTATGAAATTAGAGGCGCTGATTAAAAGATTCTTGTGGGGTGGAGTCCCGGATGCTAGGAAGGTGCATTGGGTAGCTTGGGATAAGGTTGCGATGCCCAAGAAATATGGAGGGTTGGGTCTTAGTCGATTGGAAGATAGTAATAATGCGTTCCTTTTAAAATGGTTATGGAGGTATAGGGTGGCAGGTGATGCTATGTGGCGTAAAGTGATTGATTCCTTACATGGTTCGGTTAGACAATGGGAGACTTATCCAGCGAAAACTAGTCTCTCGGGTACGTGGTCCAAGTTGGTTAAGAATGGTTTTAAAGTCAAGGTGGGTGATTCCATAGGTGCGTATATGATTCGGGCCAGTGTGGGAAATGGGTTAGCGATTAAGTTTTGGATGGATCCTTGGATTTCTAAAGTGCCATTGAAGGTGATGTTCCCGAATTTGTTCCGGATGGAGTCCAATAAATGGTGTAGTGTCGCTGACAGGATTGGGGGGCCTGATGGGGATGGTCCGATTTGTTGGGCTTGGAGGAACTACCCGGCTGCGCAACAAGAGGTTACCGAATTAATAGAGTGTCACAGGTTGTTGCATGGTCAACTATTACTGGATCATCCGGATACTTGGGCATGGCATGATCGAGGCCCAATTGTTTTCTCCGTCCACGAAGCGAAGCAATGGATGGTGGATAATCGGTTGGCTGGGTTGAATATGGATTCCGTCTTTTCGTGGTGTAAGTGGCTTCCCCTGAAGTGCAATGTCTTTATGTGGCGACTCCTGTTAGATAGAATCCCTACTAAAGTGGCGCTTAATAGAAGGAATATTTTGCATGGCGAAAATATCTGTGATATTTGCAGGATTGATGAGGAGAGTGCGGACCATGTGTTCACTGGTTGCGGCCTGGCTATAGGTACGTGGCAGGGTATTGCTCAGTGGGTTAAACTCCCGCCTATATTCTTGTTTTCTGTTAGAGATATTATGAAGTGGTTAAAGGTTCGGGGTGGTCGGCGAGGAGAAAGGAGTTGTTATATGGGATTTTTATGGTGACTTGTTGGCGTATCTGGAAAGCTAGGAATGAGAGGATTTTCGCCCAGAAGACCCGAATGTTGTGGAGCTGGTGGCGGATATAAAGTCATTGTCTTATCTTTGGCTTAGAAGTAGGGGAAACTTTGAAAGGGTGGATTGGAAGGGTTGGAAATCTTTTATTTTTAATGTAATGTGATTGTTGTAGGGGTTCCCGGCTTGGGAATCCCGCTTTGCTTGGGTGTTTAATTGAAAGTAGCCTTCCAAAAAAAAAAAAAATTAATATATATAAATATCGAGAGTATGAAAGGACACTCGAGACCACACAAGTTCAAGGCGGGCCGCTTAATTATTATTTTGCTTTGTATGTAGTAAAGAATCCATGGTACATAAATTATTGATTTTATTCATGTATATATTATCATTTCAACATGTTACTTACATGTGATTATTTAACAAAATAGTTTCACTGATTGAATTTTAACAGACGTCATTATTTTTTGGATGATCAATTCATTAAGCTTCTAGAAAAATAAAGAAATAATTAGTATTGCATGATTTACTGATTTCATATTGTGATTGATGACAACCTAATTTATTTGGAGCATATATACCTGAAGACTTAAATATAAGTTTAGGAAGTGATAAAAGAAATTGGTTGGAACTTGAAATAATTCTAAGTCTTATGGGCATTGAGAACCACAAAAAGAAACAAGTCATGGTGAAAAAAACAACAATCTTTTAGAATCGGAAAAGACAATGAAAACGTCGCTTTGGCGGTTAATCGGTCGGTCCGGATTTAAAACCACATGTCTCGTCATATATAAAAACAAATATTGAAATAGTTTATATGTATTTAGTTCAAAAACAAAATATATGAGATTTTGAGCGGAAATAAAATTTTGAAATCTGGTCTGGTCACTTGGTTGGTTCAACCGTTTTACTGGTCTGACCTTTAGATCGAAGACATTCATACTGGCTTAATAGAAATGTGTAGATATTTGGCTAAAACTGGACTTGCTGGAACGATGTGACATCGTTGCCACGATAAAATTAGCAAAATACAAGATAGAAAAAAACGATAATAAGAGTGCAACGCGAAGAATAATTAACATGACATAGAGAGCATGTTTACAGAAGCAAAGAATAATATAGCCAACGGAAGCCAAGACGAAAGTGAGAAGATCAATACATAATCGCTGATAAGAGTCTATAGAACTAAAGTATGTGTCATTATCACGCAATAAACCAACAAAAACACTACATGTAATACAAGTGAAAAACAATTTTTTTTCAATGTATGCTATAATATTGATTGTACATCCATCTTCCAGCTAACTTATTTTTTTAATACAAACATAACACCCCCTACTTAACATGATATACACATGATATACACGTATATCATAATTTTGTAATTTTGTTCAACTGCCATATAGGCATATAACTATAAACTATCCAAAAAGTTTTTGTAGTAATCGTAAACATGCATGAGATTGATAATGGTTCATAAACATTATTTATACATATAATATAGCTATTTACTAACGGTCATAAACCTTATTAATGAACTTTATTAATATGTATGTGGTGGACTTTTAAAATAACTTGTTATTAGATTAATCATTTCATTTTATTGGCAGTAAAGGTTTAATCACAATTAGGATAAAAAACACTCTAAATCGATCAAGAACACATATAAACTATAATCGAGTACAAATGATAAAATGGTACAAATACATCTGAAACACTCGATCATACCAATCATCTGAAACACATGACATTTTAAAATGAATAGATCTTAAATTCAACAAGTCTCACTTGATATATGAGGTTGTTAACTTTATTGCATTTTATATTTGCAACATCAGTGTTAATAATTTCAAATACATTTAACTGGATGGAAAAATAATGTTTAAATTATTGTGGTTGGTGAACATTGAATTGTGCAGTTGCTTTTTGAATCTGATTTATTATTTATTTATTATTAAAATTAATTTTAAATATATTATGTTTTTTATTAATTTTAAAATATAACCTTTATATCGTTCTTATTTTTAGTTACGTTTCACTATAAAGTAGCTTTTTTACTGGCCGCGCGTTGCGCCATCATCAAAATTATAGACTGACTCAATTTGTCTCCAAATAATTTCATGTTAAACCGTAAAATAGCTCCAATTCATATCGTTAAATGAAAACATATCATATACTTGACCCGTCTGTTTTCCAAACAAAACTATATCAAAACGTAGATCAAGTGAAATTGTACATAAAAAAGCACATAGATACAATTGTATCGATTCATTTCCGAACTATATTTACGTTAAAACGTAGAATAGAAAACGTTTTATATTTGACCCGACTCATTCTGAATAAAACTTAAGTAAAAACGTAGGCGAATGTGTAAATTAGATCATCTCAAAGCGTATATAAAAACATGCACAGAAACGTTTATATTTGACCCTACTCGTACCGACACAGAGTTTAGAATTTTTTTAAGTAAAGTTGTACTAAAGTATACTCGGAACTTTAGAAACTTAAGACGATGAAAGTGACATGACAAAGAATTAAATAACAAATACAATTAACTAAACAAATATTATTATTATTTAACTATTTTTATTATATAATTCAATAAATAGATTTATTATTATTATTATTATTATTATTGTTGTTGTTGTTGTTGTTGTTGTTATTGTTATTGTTACTCTCTACTTTGTTTAATATATGAGTAATTTATTGAAAATGAGTCGTGTTAAATTATTTTTTTTTTTCATTTTTGATATATAGTATGTTAAGAATTATTAATATATTTTTGAAGATAATATATAAGTGAAATATTCTTATGATTAAGGAAGTTTTAATAAATTATTTAAAACAATAAAAGTTATATATAGATATTTAATTATTTAAGATTATTATTATTTAATTAAAAGTTTAGATATATAATTATATAAAATTATTAATATTTAATAGGAAAGAAAGAAGGAAAATAAAATCGAGATTTTATTAGAAGTCAGCCTGTGAATTGTGACAAAGAAATAACAAGATTACTTGTAAACTATATCTGTTTAAACAAATTAAAGTGATTATTGGAAACAACTGAACAAGAAAATATTTTGAAAATTTTAAGATCTCCACTTGTGTTTCCGGTGCAAGATACCTTTCTATATAATCAACCTTTTTGGTTGGATAGGGTCACTAGTTTATTACCTTTGGTTTCTTTTTTTTTTTTAATAATAACCTTTGGTTTGTTCTTTTTCTATTAGTTACTTCCTTTGAAAAAAAATTCGATATATTTGTTTATGGTTTATATGTTACAATTTGTATTATATTGAATCCAACTAAAAAAGATCTTAATAAGAGAAATAAAAATGCGGACCGGTGGTCACAGTAGGGATGATTCATGATTGATGACGAAGATTATGAATATTAAGTTTCTTTTTTAATAATCTTTTATTGAGCTATTAAGATGTTTAATTGAATAATATTTAAAATCTAAATTATTCTATACAATTTTAAAACTTACTCATTAACAGGTTCCATGAATTATTAAAAGATTAATTTAAATGAACTAAACAAACTCTACCTTAAACGACTCAAAAATAGTCTTTTAATGAAATCATAAAAAGGGTATCAAACATCCCTCAAATTAGTTCTAAAATGGAATTTAAAGTTTCAAGTTTTAGATTTTTTAAGAGATAATTGCATAAATGGTCTCTGTTAGTTTGATCAAATCGCATATTTGGTTTCCAGACTTTAAAAGTTGTAAAGTTAGTTCAAACTTCTGTATAGTTATTGCAACTTTGATAACTAAATTTTAAAAATTACAAAATTAGTCTAAACTTTTATATGAGCGTTGCACTTTTAGTCCCTAAAATTAAAATTAAAAATCAGTTCACACTTTGTAAAATGCATAAATACTGAATGAAATTTATGTCAGAAACCAATGGACCAAATGTGCAATGAGTATACAAAAATTTGGACTATGTTTATAATTTTTAGAGTATGAAAACAAAACATGCAATCTGATTAAAGCACAAAGACTGTTTATGCAATTTTCTTTTTTTTTTTTAACAATTCTCCATGTGATATTTTGACTATTTCTGACATTACCATTACCAAAGAATAATATCTTGTATACATAACATAATAATTTTTTCTGGTAGTTTTAAAAATATTTTACATTAAAAGACATAGGTGAAATGATAAAAATAAGAGTGTAAAGACTAAAAGGTGAAAGAGTACTTTTGGCATAACACACAAATAGTATAGAAAAGTAGAGAGTTTCATCTAAGCAGGGTTAAATTAATAGACAAGTAATAAAGATGAGATTATTTTAAACATAAAGATATAGCTATGTTTACAATTAATTAAAATTTTGTTTTAGTTACTTTTTAAGTTGAAAAGAATGGGGGCCATGGGCCCACGGTTCTATGATTTAAAAATAACTAGCAAAGATGCTTTTTTGTTACCACAAAGCAACAACATATCAATAAGGTCATTGTGGATCAATAGTGTGGAAAACTCAATTATTGGTAGTTATAAAAGTTGATTGAAGATGTCTTCAGTTAAGTTAAACTTATTTAATTAATATAAAGTATGAGATAACAGATTTATAATCAGAATGTGTTACTAATTGTTGTTTTCATTTTATTTAAAGATAATAGGTACATAGGGGATGGTTCAAGAGTTAACCTTCTATTATTATGAAAACTGTATTAACTTTTTAAAATTAATCAAAATTATTAGTTTTTTGTTGGAATATTTAACAACCGGCAAAATCAGGTCAATGCTAACTCAATTCTATAAAATTTAAATAATTAAAGTTAAACCGTAGTTGACTTGTTTGACTCCCTTAAGAAATAACTAACGTCTTCCTTAAAAGAAGAAATGTCTTGCTGAATTTAGAATTGGTCACACAGTGCATTGCACCCATGAGAGTCAATGATCAGTATTTGACCATTATTAACCAAACCATTGGTAGGTTGATCAAATTAAGTCAAATTGTCACTAATGATTATTATTAAAATAATAATAATAACAAAGCTAGTAAATAATAATAACAAAGCTAGTAAATAATAAAAACAAAGCTAGTAAATAATAAAAATAACAAAGTTAGTTAATAAATAAAAATAATAACAAAATAATAATAATAATTATAATAATAATAGACATGATTACTAGTAAATCCAAGAAGGATTGTGAAGTCTTGCATGCAAGACAACACATCCCCCCACACAAGTTTAAAACCTCTTCATCTACCACACACACACACCACCACACCACTCCATCGCCCCCCCCCCCTTCTTCTCTCTACCGCCGCGACACCACCATCCGCCGGCCACCGGCCACCGCACCACCACCTACTGCCGTACCCACCATCACCATCCCTCACCGCCTCCTTCTCCCTATCACCCGTCACCCTCATCGCCACCAACACCATCACCTACATCATCATCATCCATCGTCGCCATAACCACCTCCACCCGCCACCACCGTCGACCACAACCAACACCTTCATCATCTTCACCATCGATCACCACCACCACCCGTAACAATCACCACCACCACCCGTAACAATCGCCACCACCACCAAACTACACCTTTAGAGCCCGAAGTGTTCACCAAACATCGAGGATTGCTCTTGCATGGTATATTAAAAGTCCAATCTATTGTTACTAAGGTATTCTTGATTTAATGGATTATGTTTGTTCATGCATGGATAATCAAGATGATAATCTTGATGAAACTTGATTCACCCATTTAATGATGTTGTGAAAATAGATTGTCTTGATGATATTGTTATATGAAAATGGTTGCTTTGGTGATTTTTGGGTATAGAATGGAATTTTAAATGGTTAAATAATCTAAAATTTATGTTAGTAGTGTTTTAGTTTAAGAAAATCAAGTTATTTGGATGATTTGGATGGTAGGAATGCATAAATGTATGGATATGTTGCGTATAAATATGGGTGTGAACAAGTAAGTTGGGAGATTATGGAATTATGGCCTTGTTAGAAACATTGAGTAATATATTGGAGAAAGGACTATCATTAGTATGAAGACTAGGACAATAACTAGGTTGGAAACTTTGGGTGACATTGTTAATGATAAGAAAATAATGATAAAGGACAACTAAGTAAAAATGATAAAAATAAAAGAGTAGTACTTGGACATGTTAAAAGATTGCACAAGATAAAAAAAATGGATTGATAAAGTTGGAGTAGAAACCATAAATAACGTCAAGACCAAAGGGACATCATGACCAAGGAACTCGACTAAGACAACAATTGAGACTCCGAGACTTTTTATAAACTTGAGATATAATATATATATATATTATATCTCAAGTTTATAAAAAGTCTCGGAGTCTCAATTGTTGTCTTAGTCGAGTTCCTTGGTCATGATGTCCCTTTGGTCTTGACGTTATTTATGGTTTCTACTCCAACTTTATCAATCCATTTTTTATTTATCTTGTGCAATCTTTTAACATGTCCAAGTACTACTCTTTTATTTTTATCATTTTTACTTAGTTGTCCTTTATCATTATTTTCTTATCATTAACAATGTCACCCAAAGTTTCCAACCTAGTTATTGTCCTAGTCTTCATACTAATGATAGTCCTTTCTCCAATATATTACTCAATGTTTCTAACAAGGCCATAATTCCATAATCTCCCAACTTACTTGTTCACACCCATATTCATACGCAACATATCCATACATTTATGCATTCCTACCATCCAGATCATCCAAATAACTTGATTTTCTTAAACTAAAACACTACTAACATAAATTTCAGATTTATTTAACCATTTAAAATTCCATTCTATACCCAAAAATCACCAAAGCAACCATTTTCATATAACAATATCATCAAGACAATCTATTTTCACAACATCATTAAATGGGTGAATCAAGTTTCATCAAGATTATCATCTTGATTATCCATGCATGAACAAACATAATCCATTAAATCAAGAATACCTTAGTAACAATAGATTGGACTTTAATATACCATGCAAGAGCAATCCTCGATGTTTGGTGAACACTTCGGGTTCTAAAGGTGTAGTTTGGTGGTGGTGGCGATTGTTACGGGTGGTGGTGGTGATTGTTACGGGTGGTGGTGGTGATCGATGGTGAAGATGATGAAGGTGTTGGTTGTGGTCGACGGTGGTGGCGGGTGGAGGTGGTTATGGCGACGATGGATGATGATGATGTAGGTGATGGTGTTGGTGGCGATGAGGGTGACGGGTGATAGGGAGAAGGAGGCGGTGAGGGATGGTGATGGTGGGTACGGCAGTAGGTGGTGGTGCGGTGGCCGGTGGCCGGCGGATGGTGGTGTCGCGGCGGTAGAGAGAAGAAGGGGGGGCCGATGGAGTGGTGTGGTGGTGTGTGTGTGTGGTAGATGAAGAGGTTTTAAACTTGTGTGGGGGGATGTGTTGTCTTGCATGCAAGACTTCACAATCCTTCTTGGATTTACTAGTAATCATGTCTATTATTATTATAATTATTATTATTATTTTGTTATTATTTTATTTATTAACTAACTTTGTTATTTTTATTATTTACTAGCTTTGTTTTTATTATTTACTAGCTTTGTTATTATTATTTACTAGCTTTGTTATTATTATTATTTTAATAATAATCATTAGTGACAATTTGACTTAATTTGATCAACCTACCAATGGTTTGGTTAATAATGGTCAAATACTGATCATTGACTCTCATGGGTGCAATGCACTGTGTGACCAATTCTAAATTCAGCAAGACATTTCTTCTTTTAAGGAAGACGTTAGTTATTTCTTAAGGGAGTCAAACAAGTAAACTACGGTTTAACTTTAATTATTTAAATTTTATAGAATTGAGTTAGCATTGACCTGATTTTGCCGGTTGTTAAAGTCTCCCCCCGTTCAGGAAATTTCGTCCCGAAATTTATGTTGTAGGGTTTTTATCAGGCTGATTTTTAAAGAGGTGGGGATATTTTTGTCGCATCTGATCTTCGCTCTCCCAGGTGAATTCAGGCCCTCTCTTCGAATTCCATCTTATCTTGACCAGCTTAATTTGTCTTCGTCTGAGTTTCTGGATCTTCCGATCCATGGCCTCAACTGGTTCTTCGATGAAATGAAGTTTATCGTCAATAAAAACTTCTTCTGGTGGAATGCTGAGTGATTCGTCTGTCATACACTTCTTAAGGTTGGATACGTGGAATACGTTGTGCACACTCCCAAGTTCACTTGGTAGGTTAAGACGGTATGCTACTGGTCCAATACGTTCGGTTATCTCGAATGGTCCGATGTATCGGGGATTGAGCTTCCCTCGTTTACCAAATCGTATCACGCCTTTCCACGGCGACACCTTTAGAAATACTCTGTCACCAGTTTGGAATTCTAGCGGTTTTCTCCGATTATCCGCATAGCTCTTTTGCCTGCTTCTTGCTGCTTCTAACCTCTTCTTGATTTGCCCGATCTTGTCGGTCGTTTCTTGGATAATCTCAGGCCCGGTTAATTTCCTTTCACCAATTTCTGCCCAACATAAGGGCGAGCGACATTTCCTTCCGTATAATGCTTCAAACGGGGCGGCCTTAATGCTGGTGTGATAACTGTTATTATATGAGAACTCAGCTAATGGTAGGTGAGTGTCCCAATTACCGCCAAATCGATCACACATGCTCTTAGTAGGTCTTCAGTGTTTGGATGGTTCTTTCACTCTGGCCGTCTGTTTGTGGGTGATAGGCTGTGCTCATGTCTAGTCGAGTACCCATGGCTTCGTGTAGTGATTGCCAAAATCTTGAGGTAAATCGGCTATCCCTATCTGATATGATTGAAACGGGTACCCCATGACGCGACACCACTTCCTTAATGTATAAATTTGCTATCTTGCTCATGTTGTACCCCTCTTTCATGGGTAAGAAGTGTGCAGATTTTGTCAATCGATCAACAATTACCCAGATGGTGTCGTAACCACTAGCTGTTCTTGGTAGTTTTGTCACAAAATCCATAGCAATACACTCCCATTTCCATTTTGGAATTTTTGGTTGTTGTAATAGACCAGATGGCTTCTGATGTTCTGCTTTTACCTTGGCGCAGGTGATACATTGATTTACATACGAAGCTACATCTCCTTTCATATTAGGCCACCAGAAGAATTCTTTTATATCGTGATACATTTTGTCCATCCCTGGGTGAATTGAGTATCTCGATTTATGGGCTTCTTCAAGAATTAGTTTGCGTAAACCTCCATGTTTGGGGACCCATACTCGGTTCACAAAACGCATCAACTTGTCGGAGTCGGGTATTAATCCCTTGACCATTCCTTGTAGATCTTCTCCCTCCATGTTTCCATCTTTTAATGCTTCGATTTGAGCATTGCGAATGTGATCGGTAAGGTTTGAGTGTATGGTGAGTTCCATTGCTCGCACCCGTAGAGGTTTTTCTCTTTCCTTTCTACTGAGCGCATCAGCCACGACGTTAGCCTTTCCTGGGTGGTATCGTATATCGCAGTCGTAATCATTTAATAGCTCTATCCAGCGGCGTTGCCTCATGTTCAAATCTTTCTGATCAAAGATATGTTGCAGACTCTTGTGATCCGTATATATCACACATTTGGTTCCATATAAATAATGTCTCCATATCTTGAGTGCGAAAACAACGGCTCCCAGTTCTAGGTCATGGGTGGTGTAATTTTTCTCATGCACCTTTAATTGTCTTGACGCATAAGCGATGACTTTATCCTTCTGCATTAATACGCACCCAAGACCTAATCGTGAGGCATCACAATATACTACAAATCCCTCTGTCCCATTTGGTAAGGATAGTATGGGTGCACTGCATAATTTTTGCTTTAATAACCGAAAGGCTCTGTCTTGATCTTCGCCCCATACGTAACTCTTATCCTTGCGAGTTAATAGGGTTAAGGGTTGGGCTATCATTGAGAAATTTTCTATAAATCTACGGTAATAGCCTGCTAACCCTAGGAATTGTCGTACTTCTGTTGGAGATTTGGGGGCTTCCCAGTTCTTAATTGCCTCAACCTTGGCTGGATCCACATGGATACCCTTTTCATTAATAACGTGTCCGAGAAATCGAACTTCTCGAAGCCAAAATTCACATTTTGAGAACTTTGCGTACAACTTTTCTTTCTTGAGGACGTTTAGAATTAGCCTAAGGTGCTGCTCATGCTCTTCCTTTGATTGTGAGTATATCAGAATGTCGTCGATGAATACTATCACAAACTTGTCCAAGTAGGGCTTACAAATCCGATTCATAAGGTCCATGAATATGGCAGGCGCGTTGGTCAATCCAAATGGCATTACCAGAAACTCGTAATGACCGTAACGCGTTCTAAAAGCCGTTTTTGGAACGTCCTCTTCTGTTATCAACAGTTGATGATATCCTGATCGGAAATCTATCTTCGAGTAGTAGCTGGATCCTTGTAATTGATCGAACAGATCATCAATTCTTGGTAGTGGGTATCGATTTTTAATGGTGAGTTTATTTAATTCTCGGTAATCAATGCACATCCTGAATGATCCGTCTTTCTTTTTGACGAATAGCACCGGTGCTCCCCAAGGAGAAAAACTTGGTCGAATGAATCCCTTGTCTAATAATTCTTGCAGTTGTTTTGACAATTCCTGCATTTCAGAGGGTGCCAGTCGATATGGTGATCGTGCTACTGGTGCAGCTCCGGGTATCAAGTCAATTCGAAATTCGATCTGCCTTTGTGGAGGTAGCCCTGGTAAGTCTTCGGGAAATATCTCTGGGTATTCTAGTACAATGGGGATGTCTTCCATTCCTTGTTCCTCATTTTTAGTGTCAGTGGCCTTTACTAGAAAGGCGGGATACCCTTCGTGTCACACCCCGACCGATGGCGGAATCATCGAGGCGGACGAATGTGAATCGATTGTTCATAGCACAAGGTAATAAATACGTTGAAATAACATTTAATAACCATTTATTTATTGAATAATGTCATTCAAGTCACACATTACATCACAATTAAAATAAAAACATGAAATATAATATTGTCTTCTTTATTTTTGACTAGGTCCAATCCTATGTGAGCAGAGAGAATTCCACTAATTGGCATTTCCTGAAATCATGTGAAAAAGTAACGAGTCAGCTAAAGAATTAGCCGGTGAGTAATCACAGGTTTAAACACACACAAAATTTGATTGAATACTTGAAACAATTCAATTCACATGGTAATGTTATAACTAACATGCAACAATGTATCATAAATGACAAACAACACGATCAAACCTATTGACTGAATTGACTCGGTCCACAGACGAAGCCTTATAGAATGTATGTTTCCGGTTTCAATCACCACGCGACTAAACAAATGGGGTGGGTTGTCAAACCAATAGATCTATCATTGTTACCGTGGTTGTGTGAATTAATGATCATGTTATCAAGTTTATCTAAATACGAACACATGATTGCAAGTAAATAACATAACCCGTATTGAATTGAATATTAGTATGAAATAGAATAAAAATGTATAAGCATGGTTGTGTATGATATCACATGATTTCCCCAAATAATAAAACATGAAAATTGGGCAATGAATACTCACTTGATTGATGAGATTAGAATTTGAACGTGATAGGTTAGACACCTACGATTTCCTTATGATTAACCTAAGGAACGGTGTCTCGAATTAGAATAATAGTAATTTGAGAATTGGGAATGTTTTAGAATTTCTATTGGTTTTTGGAATGGCAGTTTAAATAAACTAATTTATTTAGTTAAAAATGTTTGAAATAATTAAAATGAATTTATTGAAAATGATTATGTTTAGAATTTTAAAATAAACGTATCAATACGCGTAACCGTTAGTTTTATTGTGAAAGTGTGGGAAAATAAATAATTAATTTTATTAATTAATTATATGATAATTAATTAATATATTTAATTATTTAAATTATTAAAAGAAATGAAAATGTTTTTGGAATGATTTAAATATAAAATTTTTATATTTAATCATGATTTAAACAATAATAAATATTATTTAAATAAAATAAAAGTAATTTAGTGTCGAATAATAATTTAATAAATTAAATTATTATTAAAAGTTCACTTTCGTATAAATAATTTTGTATTATTCGTAATTTTTATTTATTTAAAACATTTATTAAAATAGATAAAATGTTAAAAATAAATTTCAGAAATTAATTAAGTTGTTCTAAAAATTTTTAATGTTTGTAAAAACATTTTTAAAATTTTTAGGATTTTTTTTAGAATTTTTAAAGAGTTTAAAATGCTTAAAAAAAAATTTAAAAATTATTGAGGTGGCCCGGGGTCGAACCCGGGACCTCTTGGATTGCAAGTGACCGAAGAGCCAGTGAACCAAAGGCACAAGGCCGCGATAGAAATGGATTCCAAATTGTTTTAACCTTCTTAACCCATTACCTCAAACACCCTATGAACCCTAGATCAAATCAACCCAAATCGAACCCCAATCGAATCAGTTAACGTTTATGTTCATGGGGCTTTTGTTCCCCATGAAAAATCGAGTGTGTGTGTATGTGTAATTACCTTTATAATGATGATTTGATGTTGAATTCGTCAAGAACAGGTCCGCGACAAAGGTGCCAATCGAATGATGCTCAAACAGTGATTATAATCGAATTAAACTTGAAGGAAGCTTAGAATGATGATGAGGATGAGAAGCCCTAAACTAATTTCTGCTGAAATTATCTCGGATGTGGTGTTCGATCAATTGCAGGTCGCGATGTGGAGGTGGTGTTTGAAGTCGGTGAAGATGTGATGTATAATTGAAATTAGGGGTACAGAAACTTTGGAAAGGTCATTTAGAAACGTTGCCCTCTATTATATAGGTTCAATTTCAGCTGTTTCATGGTGAATGCGTTTTGAGTGGCATCGGTTATAATTGATTGATTTTGATTTCGTTTTTATGTTTTCAGTTCAAATTGTTTGAATAGTTATGACCGCAATGATTTTTAGTACGTTTCAAGTTGATTACATGAATCAATTTACTGGATTTCGAGTTGAAACAGATTTGGGTTTGATTGATTTTCGGTTTTGAGATAAAACTCAATATAATTGTACTAATTTCGAATTGGAACCGTTGACAAGTTCGAAACAGGCTCGCGAGGGTTAAGGGGCGGTTTAATTGCAACATTTTCGAGTGGTTTGAGGGAGAGGTGGTCGCCGGAGGGTGATCGGCCGGTGGTCGGCCGGCGAAAGGGGAAACAGGGGGGGTTTGGGTTGGTTTGAAAAAGTTACAACTTGGACCCCTGTAATTTGAGTGCTTACCATTTTATGTAAGAAAACTTATAAGTCAAGTTTTATTTTTGACACTTTCCACCCTAAACTTAATTTATAAATCTATTTTATTTTTGCAAAAATCTTTAGAACTTTTAAATAAACTTCTAATTTCAATTATTTATTATAAGATGATATATAACACTTTCAATTAAATGTTTATAAATCACGATCTTAATTAAATTATCAAATGATTTAAATAAATGAACATAGTTGAATAATTTTATTTGTAATATCGGTTAAACTACCATGTTACATTTAATTTATCCAAATAAATATTCTAAGAGAAAATGGATCCGGGTTTGAGGATTGGGAATGGGTCGGATGTTACACTTCGTGAGGATACTTGGATTTCATTTGGTCTTCACGCTCCCAAGTGAACTCTGGGCCACGTTTAGACTCCCAGCGAACTTTGACGATAGGTATTCGGCTACGCTTGAGTTGTTTGATTTCACGGTCCATGATCTCCACAGGCCTTTCGATAAAGTGCATGGATTCATCAATTTGAACTTCATCAAGTGGAATGCGGAGATTCTCATCAGCAAGGCATTTCTTGAGGTTGGAAACATGAAAAGTTGGGTGAATGTTGCTGAGTTCTTGAGGCAGTTCAAGCTTGTAAGCTACCTTCCCAATACGTTCAAGCACTTTGAATGGACCCACATAACGAGGTGCTAGTTTCCCTTTCTTCCCAAAACGGATCACCCCTTTCCAAGGTGATACCTTTAGGAGTACGAGATCACCGACGTTGTATTCCATGGGTTTCCGTCCCTTATCAGCATAATGCTTCTGACGATTTCTAGCAGCCAGCAAGTTATCACGAATCTTGTGAATCTTATCGGTTGATTCCTGAATCAGTTCAGGACCGGTGATTTGTGCATCTCCTATCTCAGACCAACATATGGGAGATCGACACTTGCGACCGTACAAAGCTTCAAATGGTGCCATTTGGATACTTGTATGGTAGCTGTTGTTGTATGAAAATTCGATTAACGGTAGATGAGAATCCCAAGAGCCACTAAAGTCAATGACACACGCTCGAAGCATATCCTCGAGAGTCTGTATTGTCCTTTCAGTCTGCCCATCGGTTTGAGGGTGATAAGCTGTGCTGAGATTGAGTCGGGTTCCCAAAGACGATTGAAGACTTTGCCAGAAATAGGAGATGAATCGACCATCACGATCGGAGATAATATTTAATGGCACACCATGACGGCTGACTATTTCATTGATATAGATACGAGCTAATTTCTCAACTCGATAATCTTCACGAATCGGTATGAAGTGTGCCGATTTAGTCAATCGATCAACGATGACCCAAATACTATCATAACCGCTAGAGGTTCGAGGCAATTTGGTAATGAAGTCCATAGATATGTCTTCCCACTTCCACACTGGAATATCAGGTTGAACAAGTAATCCAGACGGACGTTGGTGTTCGGCTTTAACTTTTGAACAGGTGAGGCATTTGGACACATACAAAGCTATATCCTTTTTCATGCCGGGCCACCAATACTGATTACGGAGATTCATAAACATCTTATCCGCACCGGGATGGATGGAATAACGAGTTTTGTGAGCCTCGCTCATGATGAGGATTCGAAGATCATTGCGGTTAGGAATCCAAAGACGATCCAGAAAATACAACAAACCATCAGGTTTTGTTTCCAATTGAAGTTCAGCGCCGCATGACATTTCATCGTACATGTTACCCTCAGTGACTGACTCGTGTTGGGCTTCGAGAATTCGAGTTTTAAGTTCTGATTGAATCGTAACACTTTGGAGTATGACATAATCCTTACGACTCAATGCATCGGCTACGACATTCGCTTTTCCAGGGTGATAGCGAATTTCACAATCGTAGTCATTGAGTAACTCAACCCATCGCCGTTGTCTCATGTTTAGTTCTTTTTGATTGAAAATGTGCTGAAGACTCTTATGGTCAGTGAATACAACACACTTGGTGCCGTAAAGATAGTGTCTCCAGATTTTGAGTGCGAAAACCACAGCTCCTAATTCGAGATCATGAGTTGTGTAATTCTTCTCATGGATTTTGAGCTGTCTTGAGGCATAGGCTATGACTTTTCCTCGTTGCATGAGGACACAGCCAAGACCTTGCTTGGAAGCATCGCAGTAAACAACAAAATCATCATTTCCATCAGGGAGGGTCAAGATTGGAGCATTGCATAACTTTTGTTTAAGTGTTTGGAATGCTTTTTCTTGATCTGGTCCCCACTGGAAAGACTTATCCTTGTGGGTCAAAGCAGTAAGAGGCACAGCGATCTTTGAGAAATTTGGGATGAAACGCCGATAGTAGCCGGCCAAGCCAAGGAATGAACGGATCTCAGTGGGAGTTTTAGGTTCCACCCAACTCTTTACCGCCTCAATCTTTGCAGGATCCACATGAATTCCTTTATCATTTACGATGTGACCAAGAAATTGTACCTCCTTCAACCAAAATTCACACTTAGAGAATTTGGCATATAGTTTCTCCTTTTTCAATAGTTCAAGAATCAAACGAAGATGATGTTCATGCTCGGATCTTGATTTTGAATAAATCAAAATGTCGTCGATGAAGACGATCACGAACTTGTCCAAGTATGGTTTACACACGCGGTTCATTAAATCCATGAACACAGCTGGTGCATTGGTCAAACCAAATGGCATAACTAGAAATTCGTAATGACCATATCTTGTACGGAAGGCTGTTTTGGGAATGTCGTCATCATGCACTCGTAGTTGATGATAACCAGAACGAAGGTCAATCTTGGAAAAGTATGAAGCGCCTTGAAGTTGATCAAACAAATCATCGATTCTTGGTAGAGGATACCGGTTCTTAACAGTAAGCTTGTTGAGTTCCCGATAATCGATACACATACGAAATGAGCCATCTTTCTTCTTCACAAACAATACTGGGGCTCCCCAAGGTGAGGAACTTGGTCGAATGAAACCTTTATCGGAAAGTTCTTGAAGTTGACTAGCAAGTTCTTGCATCTCAGATGGTGCAAGACGATATGGAGATTTTGCTACAGGTGTTGCACCAGGTACAAGATCGATACGAAACTCGACTTGACGAACAGGAGGGAGTCCAGTTAAGTCATCGGGAACACTTCCGGAAAATCACGAATGATCGGAATATCCTCGACTTTCTTTGACTTCTCATTCGTTTTCACGATATGTGCTAAGAAAGCCACATAATGCTTGCGAAGGTACTTTTGAGCTTTGGTACATGACATAAGTCGAAGGCCTTTGGAAGGTTTTTCTCCATAAATATTTAACACCTTTTCGGGCGCAAGAGGGATCCGGATGATTTTCTCGTAACAAACAACTTCAGCATGGTTCTTAGATAGCCAATCCATGCCTATAATGACGTCGAAATTTCCAAGTTGCATCGGTGTGAGATCGATAGGAAATCATGCTCGTAAGACTAAGGATACAGTTTGGAATAATTGAATCGATTGTGATAGGTTTCCCGTCGGCTATCTCTACCGTAAATGGTTTTCTCAACTTAGTCCGTGCACTAGCAAGTAAGGGCTCAAATTCTAAGGACACAAAACTTTTGTCGGCGCCGGTATCAAATAAAACTGAAGCATAATGATTATTGATTAAAAACATACCGTTCACCACATCGCTATTGGTTTGCGCTTGATTAGCATTGATGTTAAAAGCACGTCCTTGAGCCGTAGGCACCGTGCTGACAAGTTGAGGGCATCGATTGCGGTAGTGGTTTGGATCACCACATTGATAGCATGCACGACCCTGGGTAATTGCAGGAGGATGTTGAAGAACAGGTGCGGTAGCCGGAGTCTTAGCCGCGCTTTTACACACGTTGAAAGTATGACCGAAACGACCACAGTTGGTGCAGCGACGGCATTGTGCATTAGTAGGGTGGTGGTACTTGCAAATATTGCACTGTGGGAAAGTTCCGGTGTAAGGTTTCTTTGCCGGGACTTGATTGTTGGAGACTGGTTGGTAGCTTGGTGCGACTTGATTAACTGGAACAGTAGGGGTAACCACAGCAAAGTTTTGGGATTTAACCTTCCTCTTCTTGTTTTGAGAAGGTTCAGGTTTTTCCTCCTTAGGGGGTTCAGCTGAGGGTTTCTCGGGCACCTTCTTAGCACCCTTCCTAGTCAGGGTTCCAGCTTTGACATGATTGTCAGTTAACTGAGCAGCTAACCGGATGGTATCTTCCAGAGTTGCAGGATTCCTACCCCACACCGTGTCTTGAATTTTCATGGGTAGACCACCATGTACTTTTCAATGGCCCGGGATAATGGGGTAACTAAGTGGGGAACAAGTAGGCTCAATTCATGAAATCGGTTGGTGTAAGCTAGATTTTCTCCACTTTCTTGAGCTAAGTTCCAGAACTCAGCTTCTAACTTCTTTATCTCATTTCTTGGACAGAATTCCCGAGTCATGAGTTCTTTGACTTCATCCCACGTTAATGCCAAAGCAGCATCAGTTCCACGGGTTCGTTTCTCCCCGTTCCACCAAGTGAGTGCTCTCTTTTGAAGAACACTTGTAGCATAGCGAACCTTGAGATTCTCGGGACACTCACTATTGAGAAAAGTGTTCTCGATACTCTCAAACCACTGTAAAAGACCAGTGGCTCCTTCGGTCCCGCTAAACTTAGTGGGATTGCAAGAACTGAAGTGCTTGTAAGTACAAGCTCGGGGAGGGTTTGGTGCAGCTTGATTTTGAACAACGTTGTTGCCTTGGTTCAAATGAGTAAGCAGTGTTGGGATGACCGCAGCAACTTCACGTGCCACTATAGCAGCAATCTTACGGCCAGAGCTTCTAGATCGAGAGCGGTTTTGACGGGAAGACATGCTGTATAATATGGAAAAACCTTTAGAACTTTTCAAAATAATAAAATCGTTAATGAGATTGTTTAGAATAACAATGAGAGGTTAGGAGTGTAAACGTTTGGTTCGCAACCAAAGCGAATACGTTGACTTATCAAGTATTTGTGTCCACCACAACCTTAATGAGGACATGCGTACCTATAAGCGAATACTCATCTCGAGGGTTCCCAGGTAAGGTAATCAAGTTGTATGAATACCTTGCCTAGACAGAACACCTTAAGATACAGGTATCCCACTCTTCCAGCATTGCATGTTCTCGGTCATGTGACACGGACTTTGACGAGATTTGAAAACCATAAATAACAAGTCAAAATTTAAAATTGAAAACAATTGATTTAGGCACATAATGCCATATAATATGATTTGAGAATTTGTATGTGAAAGGTAAGAATCAAGATATAAGAGAATGTGGTAATCATATAAACATAATAGACATAAGTGACACATATAAGCCCTATCTAAACATATAGAATACATGAGAGGACTCATGTGCAAAGGTACTTAGTTATAGTCTAGGTCATTCCATTTCTAATAACCTAATTCCCTATAACCTTGGCTCTGATACCAATCTGTCACACCCCGACCGATGGCGGAATCATCGAGGCGGACGAATGTGAATCGATTGTTCATAGCACAAGGTAATAAATACGTTGAAATAACATTTAATAACCATTTATTTATTGAATAATGTCATTCAAGTCACACATTACATCACAATTAAAATAAAAACATGAAATATAATATTGTCTTCTTTATTTTGACTAGGTCCAATCCTATGTGAGCAGAGAGAATTCCACTAATTGGCATTTCCTGAAATCATGTGAAAAAGTAACGAGTCAGCTAAAGAATTAGCCGTGAGTAATCACAGGTTTAAACACACACAAAATTTGATTGAATACTTGAAACAATTCAATTCACATGGTAATGTTATAACTAACATGCAACAATGTATCATAAATGACAAACAACACGATCAAACCTATTGACTGAATTGACTCGGTCCACAGACGAAGCCTTATAGAATGTATGTTTCCGGTTTCAATCACCACGCGACTAAACAAATGGGGTGGGTTGTCAAACCAATAGATCTATCATTGTTACCGTGGTTGTGTGAATTAATGATCATGTTATCAAGTTTATCTAAATACAAACACATGATTGCAAGTAAATAACATAACCCGTATTGAATTGAATATTAATATGAAATAGAATAAAAATGTATAAGCATGGTTGTGTATGATATCACATGATTTCCCCAAATAATAAAATTGGGCAATGAACTACTCACTTGATGATGAGATTAGAATTTTGAACGTGATAGGTTAGACACCTACGATTTCCTTATGATTAACCTAAGGAACGGTGTCTCGAATTAGAATAATAGTAATTTGAGAATTGGGAATGTTTTAGAATTTCTATTGGTTTTTGGAATGGCAGTTTAAATAAACTAATTTATTTAGTTAAAAATGTTTGAAATAATTAAAATGAATTTATTGAAAATGATTATGTTTAGAATTTTAAAATAAACGTATCAATACGCGTAACCGTTAGTTTTATTGTGAAAGTGTGGGAAAATAAATAATTAATTTATTAATTAATTATATGATAATTAATTAATATATTTAATTATTTAAATTATTAAAAGAAATGAAAATGTTTTGGAATGATTTAAATATAAAATTTTTATATTTAATCATGATTTAAACAATAATAAATATTATTTAAATAAAATAAAAGTAATTTAGTGTCGAATAATAATTTAATAAATTAAATTATTATTAAAGTTCACTTTCGTATAAATAATTTTGTATTATTCGTAATTTTTATTTATTTAAAACATTTATTAAATAGATAAAATGTTAAAAATAAATTTCAGAAATTAATTAAGTTGTTCTAAAAATTTTTAATGTTTGTAAAAACATTTTTAAAATTTTTAGGATTTTTTTCAGAATTTTTAAAGAGCTTAAAATGCTTAAAAAAAATTTTAAAATTATTGAGGTGGCCCGGGTCGAACCGGGACCTCTTGGATTGCAAGTGACCGAAGAGCCAGTGAACCAAAGGCACAAGGCCGCGATAGAAATGGATTCCAAATTGTTTTAACCTTCTTAACCCATTACCCCAAACACCCTATGAACCCTAGATCAAATCAACCCAAATCGAACCACCAATCGAATCAGTTAACGTTTATGTTCATGGGGCTTTTGTTCCCCATGAAAAATCGAGTGTGTGTGTATGTGTAATTACCTTTATAATGATGATTTGATGTTGAATTCGTCAAGAACAGGTCCACGACAAAGGTGCCAATCGAATGATGCTCAAACAGTGATTATAATCGAATTAAACTTGAAGGAAGCTTAGAATGATGATGAGGATGAGAAGCCCTAAACTAATTTCTGCTGAAATTATCTCGGATGTGGTGTTCGATCAATTGCAGGTCGCGATGTGGAGGTGGTGTTTGAAGTCGGTGAAGATGTGATGTATAATTGAAATTAGGGGTACAGAAACTTTGGAAAGGTCATTTAGAAACGTTGCCCTCTATTATATAGGTTCAATTTCAGCTGTTTCATGGTGAATGCGTTTTGAGTGGCATCGGTTATAATTGATTGATTTTGATTTCGTTTTTATGTTTTCAGTTCAAATGTTTTGAATAGTTATGACCGCAATGATTTTTAGTACGTTTCAAGTTGATTACATGAATCAATTTACTGGATTCGAGTTGAAACAGATTTGGGTTTTGATTGATTTTCGGTTTTGAGATAAAACTCAATATAATTTGTACTAATTTCGAATTGGAACCGTTGACAAGTTCGAAACAGGCTCGCGAGGGTTAAGGGCGGTTTAATTGCAAACATTTTCGAGTGGTTTGAGGGAGAGGTGGTCGCCGGAGGGTGATCGGCCGATGGTCGGCCGGCGAAAGGGGAAACAGGGGGGTTTTGGGTTGGTTTGAAAAAGTTACAACTTGGACCCCTGTAATTTGAGTGCTTACCATTTTATGTAAGAAAACTTATAAGTCAAGTTTTATTTTTGACACTTTCCACCCTAAACTTAATTTATAATCTATTTTATTTTTGCAAAAATCTTTAGAACTTTTAAATAAACTTCTAATTTCAATTATTTATTATAAGATGATATATACACTTTCAATTAAATGTTTATAAATCACGATCTTAATTAAATTAATCAAATGATTTAAATAAAGACATAGTTGAATAATTTTATTTGTAATATCGTTAAACTACCATGTTACATTTAATTTATCCAAATAAATATTCTAAAGAAAATGGATCCGGTTTGAGGATTGGGAATGGGTCGGATGTTACACTTCGTTTAGGTATTCATAAGTTTCATGACACTTAAAACTTTAAACGAGGTTCTCCTTTTTCTCCTTGAATGATTAAGAGTTCTCCACTAGGAGTTGGCAATCGGATGATTTCTCAAAATACTATTTCGGCATGATTTGAGAGAGCCAATCCATACCAATAACAACGTCGAAGCTTCCAGATTGACAGGTAATAAGTCGATACTAAAGAGATGATTGTTGAGTTGTATCGTGCAATTTCTAATTATTTCATTAGATTCTATTTTCTTTCCATTAGCTAGCTCTATAATATACTTCTTTCTTAGCTTACATGGTTTAATCCCCAATGATGGTTCGAACTCTTTGGATACAAAACTTAAATCAGCACCAGTGTCAAACAAGATGGAGGCATAGTGATTGTTGATAAGAAACGTACCGTTAACCACTGACGGTTCTTTGTTGTGCTTCCTTGGCATTCATCTCAAAAGCTCTCCCTCTGGCCCTGGACTGGTTCAACTTTGGGCAGTTCTTCTTGAAGTGTCCGATCCTACCACACTCATAGCAAGCTTGATCATTTCTGATTATCCTTTCATCAGGTTTTGCTCGACAGTTTTGGCTCAGATGTCCAAGTTTATGGCAATGAGTACAAATCTTACAATCACCCGTATGGAGATATCCGCATTTGTTACATTTCCCTTGAGATTCCTTGTTTGCCCCTTTGTTGTTGATGTTGCGACATAAATTCGTTCGGATATTTGGTCAAAGTTTTTCCTGTTGCTTGCTTGTCCCTTGGGGTTTTCAAACCACTTCCTTTTTCCATCAAATTCTTCTGTTACTTTGATTGCCTTCCTCCCGATTTCCATCGCACTTCTTCCATGCTCATTCTTCTTGGTCAGGGTTCCATTTCGTATTGCGTCATCAGTTAAGGAGTGTGCAATAGCGATTGCACTTTGGATGGTGGTAGGCTTGGAAGCTGTAACGTTGCTTCTTATTTGGGGTGTCAATCCCCATATGTATCTTTCAATTCGCACGTATCTGGTGTAACCATGCGGGGCACCAATCTAGCAAGATCATTGAATCTCGACGTGTATGTCCGATCTCGGCTCCTTCCATGGTATGATTCCAGAATTCGGTTTCGATCTTCTGGAGCTCGTTGTGTGGGCAGTATTCTTTAAGTAACATCTCCTTTAGTTGTTCCCAGTAAGTTCATATGCGTTCGTATCGCCCAAAATTTTGCGCTGGGATTCCACCATGATAATGCTGCATCTTGAAAGGAACAGGTCGCGTATTTGACCTTTTGTTCGCTAGAACAATTGCTTATTACTATAACAGTCTCCATTCTCTCGATCCATCGGACTATATCTAGTGGTCCTTCAGCGCCTGTGAATGTTCTTGGATTGCACCCTTGAAAGGTCTTATATGAGCATCCTTGTGGTTGTCCACTTGACGAACTTCCTGGATTCTCGTTCGTACCAGATCCATTATTGGCACCAACACCAGATCCCGTGTTTGATCCATTTCCCGTTCATTACCAAGGCCATTGCCCGTATTCTCTTGCCTCCTCCCTTGACTAGCCACTAGGTTTGCATCGTGTTGTTCTAAGGCTGACTTAACATGCTGAGCTATAGTTGTGCTAATTCTTCCGCGGTAGTTGGTAAATTGACGTTTCCACTCGAGGGTGCCTCGGGTTACGGGTGGCATGGTTCAATTCTGTTTTGAAGATAGGGAAGAAGGTGTTTAGATTACGGATGTTTGCTGTTATAATGACTTACCTATATAAAAATATCCATATAATAATCAGTATTAATCACAGCCAACATAAATCATAAGGATGAAACTTTTTAAATCTCATAGGCGTCTAATTACACATACATAAATACCAAAACACCCAACAGTTTGTGACAACCCGAAATTTTTTTTTTTATTTAATATAATATTAAGTGAATTTACAATTGTTTTTATATATTATTATCGATAATAATAAAATAATGATAATAATAACAATAATAATATTATTATTAAAATATAATGTTAAATTATAATAATGAAATTATTATATTATTAATAATAATCATAAAATTTAATAAACTTAATTTAAGTCCAAGGGGGTGGTTTGTAATTGTTGAAACTTGTTTTAGAAACTTTGGGCATGATAATAAACATATTAAACCACAGGGACCATTCTTGTAATTATTTTAAAACACCAACCCGCCGTCCCTTTCCCCGTCGTCTTCCCTCCGGCCGGTCTCCGGCGAAGTCTCCGGCGAGACCAAAACACCAAAATGACACGGTTTTGACCCAATCAATCATTCCCGACATGTTTTCGTGGGTGATTCGAACCTAACCCACGCACCAATTTGAATAATGCGATCGATCTATTACCTAACCCACTAAACCCGATTGTCGGCCGACCCACTCACAAATTCGAGCACTAAATGCCTGCAATAATGCAATAAATAAACCAAAACGATCCTATAAATGTTCCTAAACTACTATCAATTTCAATTGCATCTGAAACAACCTAAAACCCACTGTTCGATCATCACCTTCTCCGCGAACCTGCAAGAGGTCGAACACCACCCTCTGACCTCTCTAACTCGAATTAAACAGAGGGCAATTCATCTTGGAGTTCGATAGAAGCTAACTGCAAAGTTGATTTGATTAACAACAACATTTAAGCATCGAATCGATTCTGACCTAACCGCGACTTGTCTTCGTGGTGTATAGCATCAGTCCGAGAGCATACAGGTAATTGAACATGTCTATAGAATCGTTTCATCATGGGGAACAATAGCCCATGATTCAGAAACAATCGAAATCGATTTGGGCCTCGATTTGATCGATTTTGATTTAGAATTAGGGTTCTTGGATTTGAGATTATTCAATCGGGTTTGTTTAAAAGGATTTGGAACCGAGAACTAATGCGGCTATAAGCCTTTGGTTCACTGGTTGTATGTGGTTGTGTGTGTTTGTGGTCGCGGGTTCGAACCCGGCCACCAACATATATTTTTTTAAAAGCCTTTTACACTATTTAAAAATACAGAAAAATAACTAAAAATTATAAAAACAGTTTTTATAAACTTTCTTATTTTATAAGTTATTTAATTATATTCTGGAAAATTATTTCTTTAAAAACCTTGTTTATTTATTTATTTAATTATTATAAATGTTATAAAATAATAAGTGTTATAAATAATCATTTTTATAAAAATGGACTAGATCATTACACATAATCATAAATAATGTTTATACATAATAAATATGGATAACATATTTAATAATTAGATAATTTATATTAATTATTGAATATAAATCTATTATGTTATAATTATTAATTATTTAATAATTCGATAAATTATATTATGTTTATCATGTTATTATTTATTATTTATTACAATAACATTATCCTAAAAATAATGTTTAGATGATTTGTGTATATTTATAAATCTGCTATTAGATTTTATAAATTAAAAATATTAAGTATTCTAGTTGTGTTTTAAACATGATAAATATAAATTAGATTTTATATATTAAATTATAAAATCTTACAAAATTAAATATAAACTTACATGTTAAATAATATCTATAATTTACTTAAATATAATGATATGTTAAAATCATTATTAAATTAATTAAATTTATAAAATATATCATTAGTTATTAAGATTAACAAAGATAATAAATGATTTAATTATATGTTTTATAACAAATCCCTGAGAACCAAACACTAGATCAATTGAACACCAGGTCAAGATCTAACTTATTAGGTTAGGATTGTAACTATTTGCTTATATGATTATCATTCCTTAGGAGGAATTTACTAGCTTGTCAACACCACACAAGGACTGAGGTGAGTTCATAACTATTCCCCTTTTTAATCATTTAAATATTTTGGGGCTGGAATACAGTTGTAATTAAAATACAAATTATTTTGTGTATTATGTTAAATAATAATTGGATCACATTTATGATTACATATGGTTATTATGAAATCCTTCTGTGTAAACTGGGCTATAAACAAGGCAGGGATCTTTTGGATAGTACTATCGGGGAGTGACTAACCCCCACAAAGGTTTGGACATGTGGTCCTTATCAGATGCACAAAGATCTCGCTGTCATTCGGGATGACTATCTGTGGGAAGGCAGATTGTTGCGCTATATAAGTTTTGCCATTATAGTTCCACTTACCACCCATATGAGGATAATGTAAAGAGAGGATTCGCGCCCTCTGATTTGAATTATTAAAATTGGCATAATACCACATAAAAAGGAAAAGGGAAAAAATTAACTATGATACATGACCAATCCTATGTGAAGGTTTTGTTGGACTTGTACATAGAAATAATAAACTAAGTTACATGGACAAATTCATATGAAGGATTTGTTGGGCTTGTACTTAGTAGGTATGTGGGATAGCGGGTTCACCTTATTTAAAAGGGTTCCGACAGGCTATTCATACCGGTGAGTAAAATTAAACTCACACTTTTACAGTAAACCCTCTTTGAATGATAATGGATGATTTATCAAATATGTTTTACTTACTTATGGACTCACCAACCCTGTGTTGACACTGATTACATGTATTCTCAGGAATCTATTAGGAGCTTTTGGACGAGCACGTAGGATCATATAAGAGCTCCAGATACATATTGGTTATTAACAAGACATGATTAGAAGTATTGTTAAGAAACAATATATATATTTATTTCCGCTGCGTATAATATCTAATGCTCTGATTATTAATGAAATGATTATATAAAACTTATCATATAGATAACTGCATCTCATGTGTAACTACTGTGTTCGATCCTGTTTGCTCACCCCTCCGTGATAGATTCCAGACCCGGAATTTGAGGGTGTGACAGATTGGTATCAGAGCCATTGGTTATAGTGAGTTAGGAATTGCATCTAGCCTATAGCCACACACAATAGTTGCACAAGGTAAATTGCCTTAGTTAGAGATTGACTAAGATTAAGAAGTTATATGCCTTATGTGATTCCTCTTATACCTTGATTCCTATCAATACACACACGAATCTTAAATCATATTCTAAGGCATTGTGTGCCTAATTAAGTGATTTCAAAACTCGATTGTTATTATGGTTTCAAAGTCTCGTCAAGTCTGTGTCATACAACTTGAACACATGCAATGCTGGAAGAGTAAGATGCCTGTATCTCGGGGTGTTCTGTCTAGGCAGGTATTCGCATATATCCAAATCAACTGATGGACCTGTTTACCTTCCTGGGAACCCTTGGGATGAGTATCTGCTTATAGGTACGCATGTCTTCAACAAATTGTGATTGACTCATACTTTGATTAGTCAACGTACTCGCTTTGATTTACGAATCAAACGATTACATCTGGAACATCTCATTGCTATTATGCCAAATTCTCGATTGTCGTTTTCATGATTCCATGAAATTCTTAATTGGCTTCTTGTCAAATCCGTTCACGGTCTAGAAACTCTGGCCGTAAGATTTCTGCTATTGTAGCACGTGAAATTACTGTGGTCAATATACAAGTCTTTAAGGCATATGAATCAAATTACCTTGACGTGTTCCATTTGGTAATCTAACACACTTGTCCTAACTTAAAGAGAGACTTGTTCCCTAGTACTTGCCCTGACTTGGTTATACCTGAAATCCTGAAGTATGAAGGATAGGCAGCTATCATTAGACATTTTGTGCTTATGTGCTTGTAGGTTACTTGCTATTACTTAAGTCCTGTCCTACTTATAGCCTCCATGGAATTTCCAATCATGATATTAATTTTAAGAGGCATTCCTCCACTTAGCATTTCAGTAATTGAGGGACTGATTGAATGCTTAGAATGAAAGTGGACTACAGGAGATATAGAAGGGTGTGATACCTACATACATTAAGTTATTCTTTGGGATGATAAAAATTAGGATGTTGTGTAACCGGTTTAAGCATATTCTTAGTATACCGGTAATGCTTATAAAAGGGTTACTATACCTAAGGAATGAAATGCAAAAGCTAGAATTGTAATTCTAAAATCATACAATGTAAGATTAAGTCGTGCTCTTATATTAACAAACTCCATGAATTGATAAAACTGATGTCATACCGTATGACATTAGACCAAATAGAATTAAGAAGGACACTGGGAAAATCTAGTGAGTAGTAGAATAAGCCTCTCTGATGGTTTAAATGATTTGCTTTAATGTCAATGTTGTGAACCTAGCTATGTGTGGTTGATACGATTAAGCTAACATGTGTTAAACGGGACATTAAGAAGGTTGGAGTTCCGACCATTATCATAAGTGTGCCCTAGGATGATTAGGACCCCAAGACAAGTTTAAATAATCAAAATTAGGAAATGGCTAGAAAGTAAGAATTGATCTTTGAAACTCATGAGAAAATTGTCCAGATAAGTAAACGCATGGCTGCTGCCAGGGATCACTAGAAAAGCTACGCTGATAAACATCGTAAGCCACCTGAATTTCAGGAAGGAGATAAAGTTTCGCTAAAGGTATCTCCCTGGAAGGGATTTATACGCTTTGGGAAACGAGGGAAATTGAACCTCGCTACGTGGGACCTTTTGAATTGACAGAAGGATTGGCCCAGTAGCCTATGAATTAAATCTACCTGCTGAACTTGGTGGTGTGCATAATGTTTTTCACGTATCAAATCTAAGGAAGTGTTTATCCGATGAATACTGGTTGTGCCTTTCTAGGAACTGCAAGTATGTGAGAAACTCAGACTTGTTGGGGCACCAGTTGAAATCATGGATAAGGAAGTTAAACATTAAAGCATAGCGAGATTACAGTTGTCAGAGTTCGGTGGAACTCCCGACGTTGTCCTGAGTTCACTTAGGAACGAGAGGACGAAATGATACGCAGGTATCCTAACCTGTTCAAAGATGTTGCCCGTACATCTTAATTTCGGGACGAAAATTCCTCTAACAGGGGATGATGTGACAACCCGAAAATTTTTTTAATTTAATATAATATTTAAGTGAATTTACAAATTGTTTTTATTATTATTATCGATAATAATAAAAATAATGAATAATAACAATAATAATTTATTATTAAAAATAATAATGTTAATAATGATAATAATGAAAATATTATTATTATTAATAATAATAAATCATAAAATTTAATAACTTAATTTAAGTCCAAGGGGGTGGTTTGTAATTGTTGAAACTTGTTTTAGAAACTTTGGGCATGAAAATAAACATATTAAACCACAGGGACCATTCTTGTAATTATTTTAAAACACCCAACCCGCCGTCCCTTTCCCGTCGTCTTCCCTCCGCCGGTCTCCGGCGAGACCAAAACACCAAAATGACACGGTTTTGACCCAATCAATCATTCCCGACATGTTTTCGTGGGTGATTCGAACCTAACCCACGCACCAATTTGAATAATGCGATCGATCTATTACCTAACCCACTAAACCCGATTGTCGGCCGACCCACTCACAAATTCGAGCACTAAATGCCTGCAATAATGCAATAAAATAAACCAAACGATCCTATAAATGTTCCTAAACTACTATCAATTTCAATTGCATCTGAAACAACCTAAAACCCACTGTTCGATCATCACCTTCTCCGCGAACCTGCAAGAGGGTCGAACACCACCCTCTGACCTCTCTAACTCGAATTAAACAGAGGGCAATTCATCTTGGAGTTCGATAGAAGCTAACTGCAAAGTTGATTTGATTAACAACACATTTAAAAGCATCGAATCGATTCTGACCTAACCGCGACTTGTTCTTCGTGGTGTATAGCATCAGTCCGAGAGCATACAGGTAATTGAACATGTCTTAGAATCGTTTCATCATGGGGAACAATAGCCCATGAATTCAGAACAATCGAAATCGATTTGGGCCTCGATTTGATCGATTTTAGAATTAGGGTTCTTGGATTTGGGATTATTCAATCGGTTTTGTTTAAAAGGATTTGGACCGAGAACTAATGCGGCTATAAGCCTTTGGTTCACTTGTTGTATGTGGTTGTGTGTGTTTGTGGTCGCGGGTTCGAACCCGGCCACCAACATATATTTTTTTAAAAGCCTTTTACACTATTTAAAAATACAGAAAAATAACTAAAAATTATAAAACAGTTTTTATAAACTTTCTTAATTTTATAAGTTATTTAATTATATTCTGGAAAATTATTTCTTTAAAAACCTTGTTTATTTATTTATTAATTATTATAATGTTATAAAATAATAAGTGTTATAAATAATCATTTTATAAAGGACTAGATCATTACACATAATCATAAATAATGTTTCTACATAATATAAATATGGATAACATATTTAATAATAGATAATTTATATTATTATTGAATATAATCTATTATGTTATATATTAATTATTTAATAATTCGATAAATTATATTATGTTTATCATGTTATTATTTATTATTTATTACAATAACATTATCCTAAAAAAATGTTTAGATGATTTGTGTATATTATAAATCTTGCTATTAGATTTTATAAATTATAAAATATTAAAGTATTCTAGTGTGTTTTAAACATGATAAATAAATAGATTTTATATATTAAATTATAAATCTTACAAAATTAAATATAAACTTACATGTTTAAATAATATCTATAATTTACTTAAAATATAATGATATGTTAAAATCATTATTAAATTAATTAAAATTTTAAAATATATCATTAGTTATTAATGAATTAACAAAGATAATAAAATGATTTAATTATATGTTTATAACAAATCCCTGAGAACCAAACACTAATCAATTGAACACCAGGTTCAAGATCTAACTTATTAGGTTAAGGATTTGTAACTATTTGCTTATATGAATTAGCATTCCTTAGGGGAATTTACTAGCTTGTCAACACCACACAAGGACTGAGGTGAGTTCATAACTAGTCCCTTTTTAATCATTTAAATATTTTGGGGCTGGAATACATGTTGTAATTAAATTACAAATTATTTTGTGTTATGTTAAATAATAATTGGATCACATTTATGATTACATATGGTTATTATGAAATCCTTCTGTGTAAACTGGGCTATAAACAAGGCAGGGATCTTTTGGATAGTACTATCGGGGAGTGACTAACCCCCACAAAGGTTTGGACATGTGGTCCTTATCAGATGCACAAAGATCTCGCTGTCATTCGGGATGACTATTTGTGGGAAGGCGATTGTTGCGCTATATAAGTTTTGCCATTATAGTTCCACTTACCACCCATATGGAGGATAA